>JAACNH010001167.1:48766-79569 GCA_019447015.1 Hymenochirus boettgeri
GCTCCCACCCATATGTATAAATATACAGAGAAGGAATGTTCTGTACACACCAATAAGCTATACCCTCATACGTACTGTCTGAAGGAAACAATATGGCAGCTCCCACCCATATGTATAAATATACAGAGAAGGAATGTTCTGTACACACAATAAGCTATACCCTCATACTGTACTGTCTAAGGGAAACAATATGGCAGCCTCCACCCATATGTATAAATATACAGAGAGGAATGTTCTGTACCCAATAAGCTATACCCTCATACTGTACTGTCTAAGGGAAACAATATGGCAGCTCCCACCCATATGTATAAATATCAGAGAAGAATGTCTGTACATACAATAAGCTATACCTATACTGTACTGTCTAAGGGAAACAATATGGCGCTCCCACCCATATGTATATATAAATATACAGAGAAGGAATGTTCTGTACACACAATAAGCTATACCCTCATACTGTACTGTCTAAGGGAAACAATATGGAGCTCCCACCCATGATAAAATAAATATACAGAGAGGAATGTTCTGTACAACGTAAGCTATACCCTCATACTGTACTGTCTAAGGGAAACAATATGCAGCTCCCACCCATATGATAAATATAAAATATACAGGAAAGGAATGTTCTGTACACAACAATAATCTATACCCTCATACTGTACTGTCTAAGGGAAACAATATGGCAGCTCCCACCCATATATAAATATAAATATACAGAGAAGGAGTTCTGTACACCACTAAGCTATACCTCATATGTACTGTCTAAGGGAAACAATATGGCAGCTCCCACCCAATGTATAAATATACAGAGAAGGAATGTTCTGTACCACAATAAGATCTATCCCTCATACTGTAACTGTCTAAGGGAAACAATATGGCAGCTCCCACCCTATGTATAAATATAAATATACAGAGAAGGAATGTTCTGTACAACAATAATGCTATCCCTCATACTGTACTGTCTAAGGGAAACAATATGGCAGCTCCCACCATATGTATAATATAAATATACAGAGAAGGAATGTTCGTACACACAAAATCTATACCCTCATACTGTACTGTCTAAGGGAAACAATATGGCAGCTCCCACCATATGTTATAAATATAAATATACAGAGAAGGAATGTTCTGTACACACAATAACTATACCCTCATATGTACTGTCTAAGGGAAACAATATGGCAGTCCACCCATATGTATAAATATACAGAGAAGAATGTTCTGTACACAATACTATACCTCATACTGTACTGTCTAAGGGAAACAATATGGCAGCTCCCACCATATGTATAAATATAAATATACAGAGAAGGAATGTTCTGTACACACAATAACATACCTCATACTGACTGTCTAAGGGAAACAATTGGCAGCTCCCACCCATATGTATAATATAAATATACAGAGAGGAATGTTCTGTACATACATAAGCTATACCCTCATACTGTACTGTCTAAGGGAAACAATATGGCAGCTCCCACCCATATGTATAAAATAAATATACAGAGAAGGAATGTTCTGTACACACAATACTATACCCTCCTAACTGTATGTCTAAGGAAACAATAGGCAGCTCCCACCCAATATATAAATATTACAGAGAAGGAAGTTCTGTACACACAATAAGCTATACCCTCATACTGTACTGTCTAAGGGAAACAATATGGCAGCTCCCACCCATATGTATAAATATACAGAGAAGGAATGTTCTGTACACACAATAAGCTATATCCTCATACTGTACTGTCTAAGGGAAACAAATAGGCAGCTCCCACCCATATGTAAATATAAATATACAGAGAGAAATGTTCTGACAACAATAAGCTATACCCTCATACTGTACTGTCTAAGGGAAACAATATGGCAGCTCCCACCCATATGTATAATATAAATATACAGAGAAGGAATGTTGTACATACAAACTATACCCTCATACTGTACTGTCTAAGGAAACAATATGGCAGCTCCCCCCCATATGTATAATATAAATATACAGAGAAGGAATGTTCTGTACATACAATAATCTATACCCTCATACTGTACTGTCTAAGGGAAACAATATGCAGCTCCACCATATGTATAAATATAAATCAGGAAGAATGTTCTGTACACACAATAAGCTATACCCTATAATGTACTGTCTAAGGGAAACAATATGGCAGCTCCCACCCATATGTATAAATATACAGAGAAGAATGTTCTGTAATACAAGCTATACCCTTACTGTACTGTCTAAGGGAAAACATATGGCAGCTCCCACCATATGTAAAATATAAATATACAGAGAAGGAATGTTCGTACACACAATAACTATACCCTCATACTGTACTGTCTAAGGGAAACATATGGCAGCTCCCACCCCATATGTATAAATAAATATACAGAGAAGGAATGTTCTGTACACACAATAAGCTATACCTCATACTGTACTGTCTAAGGGAAACAATATGGCAGCTCCCACCCATATGTAAAATATAAATAAGAGAAGAATGTTCTGTACAACAATAAGCTATACCCTTATACTGTACTGTCTAAGGGAAACAATATGGCAGCTCACCCATATGTAAATATAATATACAGAGAAGGAATGTTCTGTACACACAATAAGCTATACCCTCATACTGTACTGTCTAAGGGAAACAATATGGCAGCTCCCACCCATATGTATAATATAAATATACAGAGAAGGAATGTTCTGTACACATAAGCTATACCTCATACTGTACGTCTAAGGGAAACAATATGGCAGCTCCCACCCATATGTATAAATAAATATACAGAGAAGGAATGTTCTGTACACACAATAAGCTAACCTCAACTGTACTGTCTAAGGAAAACATATGGCCAGCTCCCACCCATATTATTAAATATACAGAGAAGGAAATGTTCTGTTACACAATAAGCTATACCCTCATACTGTACTGTCTAAGGGAAACAATATGGCAGCTCCCACCATATGTTAAATATACGAGAAGGAAGTTCTGTACCACAAGCTATATCCTCATACTGTATCTCTAAGGGAAACAATATGGCAGCTCCCACCCATATGTTAAAAATAAATATAAGAGAGGAATGTTCTGTACATACAATAAGCTATACCCTCATACTGTACTGTCTAAGGGAAACAATATGGCAGCTCCCACCCATATGTAAATATAAATATACAGAGAAGGAATGTTCTGTACATACCATAAGCTATCCCTCATACTGTACGTCTAAGGAAAACAAATGGCAGCTCCCACCATATGTATAAATATAAATTACAGAGAGGAATGTTCTGTACACACAATAAGCTATACCCTCATACTGTAATGTCTAAAGGAAACATATGGCAGCTCCCACCCATATGTATAAATATACAGAGAAGGAATGTTCTGTACAACATAAGCTATACCTCATACTGTACTGTCTAAGGGAAACAATATGGCAGCTCCCACTCATATGTATAAATATACAGAGAAGGAATGTTCTGTACACACAATAAGCTATACCCTCATACTGTACTGTCTAAAGGAAACACTGGCAGCTCCCACCCATATATATAAATATACAGAGAAGGAATGTTCTGTACATACAATAAGCTATACCCTAAAACTGTCTGTCTAAGGGAAACAATATGGAACTCCCACCCAAATGATAAATAAATATACAGAGAAGGAATGTTTGTACATACTAAGCTATACCCTCATACTGTACTGTCTAAGGGAAACAATATGCAGCTCCCACCCATATGATAAATATAAATATACAGAAAGGAATGTTCTGTACACACAATAACTATACCCTCATATGTACTGTCTAAGGGAAACAATATGGCAGCTCCCCACCCATATATAAATATAAATAACAGAGAAGGATGTTCTGTACACCATAAGCTATCCTCATACTGTACTGTCTAAGGGAAACAATATGGCAGCTCCCACCCATATGTATAAATATACAGAGAAGGAATGTTCTGTACCACAATAAGACTATCCCTCATACTGTATGTCTAAGGGAAACAATATGGCAGCTCCCACCCTATGTATAAATATAAATATACAGAGAAGGAATGTTCTGTACATACAATAATGCTATCCCTCATACTGTACTGTCTAAGGGAAACAATATGGCAGCTCCCACCATATGTATAATATAAATATACAGAGAAGGAATGTTCTGTACACACAAAATCTATACCCTCATACTGTACTGTCTAAGGGAAACAATATGGCAGCTCCCACCATATGTTTAAATATAAATACAGAGAAGGAATGTTCTGTACAACAATAAGCTATACCCTCATAATGTACTGTCTAAGGGAAACAATATGGCAGCTCCCACCCATATGATAAAATATACAGAGAAGAATGTTCTGTACAACAATAGCTATACCCTCATACTGTACTGTCTAAGGGAAACAATATGGCAGCTCCCACCCATATGTATAAATATAAATATACAGAGAAGGAATGTTCTGTACACACAATAAGCATACCCTCATACTGTACTGTCTAGGGAAACAATATGGCAGCTCCCACCCATATGTATAATATAAATATACAGAGAGGAATGTTCTGTACATACATAAGCTATACCCTCATACTGTACTGTCTAGGGAAACAATATGGCAGCTCCCACCCATATGTATAAATAAATATACAGAGAAGGAATGTTCTGTACACACAATATCTATACCCTCTAATGTACTGTCTAAGGAAACAATAGGCAGCTCCCCCCATATATATAAATAATACAGAGAAGGAATTCTGTACACACAATAAGCTATACCCTCATACTGTACTGTCTAAGGGAAACAATATGGCAGCTCCCACCCATATGTATAAATATACAGAGAAGGAATGTTCTGTACACACAATAAGCTATACCTCATACTGACTGTCTAAGGAAACAATATGGCAGCTCCCACCCATATGTAAAATATAAATATACAGAGAGAAATGTTTCTGACATACAATAAGCTATACCCTCATACTGTACTGTCTAAGGGAAACAATATGGCAGCTCCCACCCATATGTATAAATATAAATATACAGAGAAGGAATGTTGTACATACATAACTATACCCTCATACTGTACTGTCTAAGGAAACAATATGGCAGCTCCCCCCCATATGTATAATATAAATATACAGAGAAGGAATGTTCTGTACAACAATAATCATACCCTCATACTGTACTGTCTAGGGAAACAATATGCGAGCTCCCACCATATGTATAAATATAAATCAGAGAAGAATGTTCTGTACACACAATAAGCTATACCCTATAATGTACTGTCTAAGGGAAACAATATGGCAGCTCCCACCCATATGTATAAATATACAGAGAAGGAATGTTCTGTAATACAAGCTATACCCTATACTGTACTGTCTAAGGGAAACATATGGCAGCTCCCACCATATGTAAAATATAAATATACAGAGAAGGAATGTTCGTACACACAATAACTATACCCTCATACTGTACTGTCTAAGGGAAACATATGGCAGCTCCCACCCATATGTATAAATAAATATACAGAGAAGGAATGTTCTGTACACACAATAAGCTATAACCCTCATACTGTACTGTCTAAGGGAAACAATATGGCAGCTCCCACCCATATGTTAAAATATCAAGAAAGAAGAAGAATGTTCTGTACAACAATAAGCTATACCCTCATAGTACTGTCTAAGGGAAACAATATGGCAGCTCCCCATATGTTAAATATAATATACAGAGAAGGAATGTTCTGTACACACAATAAGCTATACCCTCATACTGTACTGTCTAAGGGAAACAATATGGCAGCTCCCACCCATATGTATAATATAAATATACAGAGAAGGAATGTTCTGTACACATAAGCTATACCTCATACTGTACGTCTAAGGGAAACAATATGGCAGCTCCCACCCATATGTTAAAATAAATATACAGAGAAGGAATGTTTGTACACACAATAAGCTAACCTCAACTGTACTGTCTAAGGAAAAACATATGGCCAGCTCCCACCCATATATAATATAAATATACAGAGAAGGAAAGTTCTGTAACACAATAAGCTATACCTCATACTGTACTGTCTAAGGGAAACAATATGGCAGCTCCCACCATATGTTAAATATACGAGAAGGAATGTTCTGTACCACACAGCTATACCTCATACTGTACTACTCTAAGGGAAACAATATGGCAGCTCCCACCCATATGTATAAAAATATAAGAGAGAAGAATGTTCTGTACATACAAATAAGCTATACCCTCATACTGTACTGTCTAAGGGAAACAATATGGCAGCTCCCACCCATATGTTATAAATATACAGAGAAGGAATGTTCTGTACAACACATAAGCTATACCCTCATACTGTACTGTCTAAGGAAACAAATGGCAGCTCCCACCATATGTATAAATATAAATTACAGAGGAGGAATGTTCTGTACACACAATAAGCTATACCTCATACTGTAATGTCTAAAGGAAACATATGGCAGCTCCCACCCATTGTATAATATACAGAGAAGGAATGTTCTGTCCACAACATAAGCTATACTCATACTGTACTGTCTAAGGGAAAACAATATGGCAGCTCCCACCCATATGTATAAATATAAATATACAGAGAAGGAATGTTCTGACACACAATAGCTATACTCATCTGTACTGTCTAAGGGAAACAATATGGCAGCTCCCACCATATGTATAAATATAAATATACAGAGAAGGAATGTTCTGTACAACAATAGTATACCCTCATACTGTACTGTCTAGGGAAAACATATGGCAGCTCCCACCCATATGTATAAATATTCACAGAGAAGGAAGTTCTGTACACACAATAAGCTATACCCTCATACTGTACTGTCTAAGGGAAATAATATGGCAGCTCCCACCCATATGTATAAATATAAATATACAGAGAAGGAATGTTCTGTACACACAATAAGCTATATCCTCATACTGTACTGTCTAAGGGAAACAATATGGCAGCTCCCACCCATATGTATAAATATAAATATACAGAGAAGGAATGTTCTGTACACACAATAAGCTATACCCTCATACTGTACTGTCTAAGGGAAACAATATGGCAGCTCCCACCCATATGTATAAATGTACAGAGCAGGAATACTCTGTACACACAATAAGCTATACTCTCATACTGTACTGTCTAAGGGAAACAATATGGCAGCTCCCACCCATATGTATAAATATACAAAGAAAGAATGTTCTGTACACACAATAAGCTATACCCCCATACTGTACTGTCTAAGGGAAACAATATGGCAGCTCCCACCCATATGTATAAAATAACAGAGAAGGAATGTTCTGTACACACAATAAGCTATACCTCATACTGTACTTTCTAAGGGAAACAATATGGCAGCTCCCACCCTATGTATAAATATAAATACAGAGAAGATGTTCTGTACAACAATAACTATACCCTCATACTGTACTGTCTAAGGGAAACAATATGGCATCTCCACCATATGTAAAAAATATACAGAGAAGGAATGTTCTGTACACACAATAACTATACCCTCATACTGTACTGTCTAAGGAAACAATATGGCAGCTCCCACCATATGTATAATATAATATACAGAGAAGGAATGTTCTGTACACACAATAAGCTATACCCTCATACTGTACTGTCTAGGGAAACAATATGGCAGCTCCCACCCAATGTATAAATATACGAGAAGAATGTTCTGTACACATACAATAAGCTATACCCTTATACTGTACTGTCTAGGAAACAATATGGCACTCCCACCATATGTATAATATAATATACAGAGAAGGAATGTTCTGTACACACAATAAGCTATACCCTCATACTGTACTGTCTAAGGGAAACAATATGGCAGCTCCCACCCATATGTATATATAATATACAGAGAAGGAATGTTCTGTACATACAGTAAGCTATACCCTCATACTGTACTGTCTAAGGGAAACAATATGGCAGCTCCCACCCTATGTATAAATATAATAACAGAGAAGAATGTTCTGTACAACATCTATAAACCCTCATATTACTGTCTAAGGAAACAATATGGCAGCTCCCACCCATATAATAAATATACAGAGAAGGAGTTCTGTACACACAATAAGCTATACCCCAACGTACTGTCTAAGGGAAACAATATGGCAGCTCCCACCCATATGTATAAATATACAGAAAGGAATGTTCTGTACACACAATAAGCTATACCTCATACTGTACTGTCTAAGGGAACACATATGGCAGCTCCCACCCATATGTATAAATATAAATATACAGAGAGGAATGTTCTTTACAACAATAAGCAAACCCTCATACTGTACTGTCTAAGGGAAACAATATGGCAGCTCCCACCCATATGTTAAATAAAATATACAGAGAAGGAATGTTCTGTACAACATAATCTATACCCTCATACTGTACTGTCTAAGGAAAAATATGGCAGCCCCACCCATAGTATAAATAAAATATACAGAGAAGGAATGTTCTGTACACCAATAACTATACCCTCATACTGTACTGTCTAAGGGAAACAATATGGCAGCTCCCACCATATGTAATAAAATATACAGAGAAGAATGTTCTGTACACACATAAGCTATACCCTCATACTGTACTGTCTAAGGGAACATATGGCAGCTCCCACCCATATGTAAAATATATCCAGAAAGGAATGTTCTGTACACAATAAGCTATACCCTTACTGTACTGTCTAAGGAAAACAATATGGCAGCTCCCACCATATGTATAATATAAATATACAGAGAAGGAATGTTCGTACACACAATAATCATACCCTCATACTGTACTGTCTAAGGGAAACAATATGGCAGCTCCCACCCATATGTATAAATAAATATACAGAAAGAATGTTCTGTACACCAATACTATACCCTCATACTGTACTGTCTAAGGGAAACATGGCAGCTCCCACCCATATGTATAATATACAGAGAATGTGTTCTGTACACAATAAGCTATACCCTATACTGTACTGTCTAAGGGAAACAATATGGCAGCTCCCACCCATATGATAATATAATATACAGAGAAGGAATGTTCTGTACACACAATAACTATACCCTCATACTGTCCTGTCTAAGGGAAACAATATGGCATCCCACCCATATATAATTAAATATACAGAGAAGGAATGTTCTGTACATACATAACTATACCTCATACTGTACTGTCTAAGGGAAACAATATGGCAGCTCCCACCCATATGTATAATATAAATATACAAGAGAAGGAATGTTCTGTACACACAATAAGCTATACCCTCATACTGTACTGTCTAAGGAAACAATATGGCAGCTCCCACCCATATATATAAATATACAGAGAAGGAAGTTCTGTACACAATAAGCTATACCCTCATACTGTACTGTCTAAGGGAACAATTGGCAGCTCCCACCCATATGTATAAATATACAGAGAAGGAATGTTCTGTACACACATAAGCTTATCCTCATACTGTACTGTCTAAGGGAAACAATATGGCAGCTCCCACCCATATGTATAAATATAAATATACAGAGAAGGAATGTTTCTGTACAACATAAGCTATACCCTCATACTGTACTGTCTAAGGGAAACAATATGGCAGCTCCCACCCATATGTATAATATAATATACAGAGAAGGAATGTTCTGTACAACAATAAGCTATACCCTCATACTGTACTGTCTAAGGAAAACAATATGGCAGCTCCCACCATATGTATAAATATAAATATACAGAGAAGAATGTTCTGTACACACAATAGCTATCCCCTCATACTGTACTGTCTAAGGACAACTATGGCAGCTCCCACCCATATGTTAAAATATACAGAGAAGGAATTTTCTGTACACAATAAGCTATACCTCATACTGTACTGTCTAAGGGAAACAATATGGCAGCTCCCACCCTATGTTAAATATAAATATACAGAGAAGAATGTTCTGACACACAATAAGCTATACCTCATACTGTACTGTCTAAGGAAACATATGGCAGCTCCCACCCATATGTATAATATAATATACAGAGAAGGAATGTTCTGTACACACAATAAGCTATACCCTCATACTGTACTGTCTAAGGGAAACTATGGCAGCTCCCACCCATATGTATAAATATACAGAGAAGGAATGTTCTGTACATACAATAAGCTATACCTCCATACTGTACTGTCTAAGGGAAACAATATGGCAGCTCCCACCCATATGTATAAAATATAATACGAGAAGGATGTTCTGTACACACAATAAGCTTACCTCATACTGTACTGTCTAAGGGAAACAATATGGCACTCCCACCCATATGTATAATATATCAGAGAAGGAATGTTCTGTCACACAATAGCTATACCCTCATACTGTACTGTCTAGGGAAACAATATGGCAGCTCCCACCCATATGTTAATATAATATACAGAGAGGAATGTTCTGTACACAACATCGCTATATCCCCCTCATACTGTACTGTCTAAGGGAAACAGTATGGCAGCTCCCACCCATATGTATAAATATAAATATACAGAGAAGGAATGTTCTGTACATACAATAGGCTATACCCTCATACTGTACTGTCTAAGGGAAAGACTATGGCAGCTCCCACCCATATGTATAAATATACAGAGAAGGAATGTTCTGTACACACAATAAGCTATACCCTCATACTGTACTGTCTAAGGGAAACAATATGGCAGCTCCCACTCATTGTATAACTATAATTAACAGAGAAGGAATGTTCTGTACACACAATAAGCTATACCCTCATACTGTACTGTCTAGGGAAACAATATGGCAGCTCCCACCCAATGTATAAATATACAGAGAAGGAATGTTCTGTACACACAATAAGCTATACCCTATACTGTACTGTCTAAGGAAACAATATGGCACTCCCACCATATGTATAATATAATATACAGAGAAGGAATGTTCTGTACACACAATAAGCTATACCCTCATACTGTACTGTCTAAGGGAAACAATATGGCAGCTCCCACCCATATGTATATAAATATACAGAGAAGGAATGTTCTGTACAACAATAAGCTATACCCTCATACTGTACTGTCTAAGGAAACAATATGGCAGCTCCCACCCTATGTATAAATATAATAACAGAGAAGAATGTTCTGTACAACATCGCTATAATACCCTCATATGTACTGTCTAAGGAAACAATATGGCAGCTCCCACCCATATAATAAATATACAGAGAAGGAGTTCTGTACACACAATAAGCTATACCCCATACTGTACTGTCTAAGGAAACATATGGCAGCTCCCACCCATATGTATAAATATACAGAAAGGAATGTTCTGTACACACAATAAGCTATACCTCATACTGTACTGTCTAAGGGAACAATATGGCAGCTCCCACCCATATGTATAAATATAATATACAGAGAGGAATGTTCTGTACAACAATAAGCTATAACCCTCATACTGTACTGTCTAAGGGAAACAATATGGCAGCTCCCACCCATATGTTAAATAAAATATACAGAGAAGGAATGTTCTGTACAACAATAACTATACCCTCATACTGTACTGTCTAAGGGAAACAATATGGCAGCCCCACCCATAGTATAAATAAAATATACAGAGAAGGAATGTTCTGTACACCAATAACTATACCCTCATACTGTACTGTCTAAGGGAAACAATATGGCAGCTCCCACCATATGTTAATATAAATATACAGAGAAGAATGTTCTGTACACACATAAGCTATACCCTCATACTGTACTGTCTAAGGGAACATATGGCAGCTCCCACCCATATGTATAAATTATCAGAAAGGAATGTTCTGTACACAATAAGCTATACCCTTACTGTACTGTCTAAGGAAAACAATATGGCAGCTCCCACCATATGTATAATATAAATATACAGAGAAGGAATGTTCGTACACACAATAATCATACCCTCATACTGTACTGTCTAAGGGAAACAATATGGCAGCTCCCACCATATGTATAAATATAAATATACAGAAAGAATGTTCTGTACACACAATAGCTATACCCTCATACTGTACTGTCTAAGGGAAACATGGCAGCTCCCACCCATAATGTATAAATATACAGAAGAATGTTTCTGTACACAATAACTATACCCTATACTGTACTGTCTAAGGGAAACAATATGGCAGCTCCCACCCATATGATAAATATAATATACAGAGAAGGAATGTTCTGTACACACAATAACTATACCCTCATACTGTCTGTCTAAGGGAAACAATATGGCATCCCACCCATATGTATAATTAAATATACAGAGAAGGAATGTTCTGTACAACATAACTATACCTCATACTGTACTGTCTAAGGGAAACAATATGGCAGCTCCCACCCATATGTATAATATAAATATACAGAGAAGGAATGTTCTGTACACACAATAGCTATCCCTCATATGTACTGTCTAAGGAAAACAATATGGCAGCTCCCACCCATATATATAAATATACAGAGAAGGAAGTTCTGTACACAATAAGCTATACCTCATACTGTACTGTCTAAGGGAACAATTGGCAGCTCCCACCCATATGTATAAATATACAGAGAAGGAATGTTCTGTACACACATAAGCTTATCCTCATACTGTACTGTCTAAGGAAACAATATGGCAGCTCCCACCCATATGTATAAATATAAATATAGAGAGAAGGAATGTTCTGTACATACATAAGCTATACCCTCATACTGTACTGTCTAAGGGAAACAATATGGCAGCTCCCACCCATATGATAATATAATATACAGAGAAGGAATGTTCTGTACATACAATAAGCTATACCCTCATACTGTACTGTCTAAGGAAACAATATGGCAGCTCCCACCATATGTATAAATATAAATATACAGAGAAGAATGTTCTGTACCACAATAAGCTATCCCCTCATACTGTACTGTCTAAGGACACTATGGCAGCTCCCACCCATATGTATAAAATATACAGAGAAGGAATTTTCTGTCACACAATAAGCTATACCTCATACTGTACTGTCTAAGGGAAACAATATGGCAGCTCCCACCCTATGTTAAATATAAATATACAGAGAAGAATGTTCTGAACACACAATAAGCTATACCTCATACTGTACTGTCTAAGGGAACATATGGCAGCTCCCACCCATATGTATAATATAAATATACAGAGAAGGAATGTTCTGTACACACAATAAGCTATACCTCATACTGTACTGTCTAAGGGAAACTATGGCAGCTCCCACCCATATGTATAAATATACAGAGAAGGAATGTTCTGTACAACAATAAGCTATATCCTCCATACTGTACTGTCTAAGGGAAACAATATGGCAGCTCCCCCCATATGTAAAATATAAATATAAACGAGAAGGAATGTTCTGTACACACAATAAGCTTATACCTCATACTGTACTGTCTAAGGGAAACAATATGGCACTCCCACCATATGTATAATATATCATTAGAAGGATGTTCTGTACACACATAGCTATACCTCATACTGTACTTGTCTAGGGAAACAATATGGCAGCTCCCACCCATATGTTAATATAATATACAGAGAGGAATGTTCTGTACACAACATAAGCTATACCCCCTCATACTGTACTGTCTAAGGGAAACAATATGGCAGCTCCCACCCATATGTATAAATATACAGAGAAGGAATGTTCTGTACATACAATAATCTATACCCTCATACTGTACTGTCTAAGGGAAACAATATGGCAGCTCCCACCCATATGTATAAATATAAATATACAGAGAAGGAAGGTTCTGTACACACAATAAGCTATACCCTCATACTGTAGTGTCTAAGGGAAACAATATGGCAGCTCCCACCCATATGTATAAATATAAATATACAGAGAAGGAATGTTCTGTACATACAATGAGCTATACCCTCATACTGTACTGTCTAAGGGAAACAATATGGCAGCTCCCACCCATGTGTATAAATATAAATATACAGAGACGGAATGTTCTGTACATACAATAAGCTATACCCTCATACTGTACTGTCTAAGGGAAACAATATGGCAGCTCCCACCCATATGTATAAATATACAGTATGTTATACCCTTATACTGTACTGTGAGTTTACCTTCTGCACATGGAACAAAAGGGAATTTGTGGATTAACTTCTCATTAAAGGGGAGTTGGTTGTGTGTGTGTTTGTGTCACTGTATTTGCTGGGAGCCTTTAATGAATGATTGTGTCTCTATCTAATCCCTTTCCAGGCCCCTGCGAGACATTGAAGGACTCTCTGACTCTCTCTCTCTGACTCTCTCTCTCTCTCTCTCTCTCTGACTCTCTCTCTCTCTCTCTCTGTCTCTAACACATTTGTTAATAACTCAATATGATTTAAGTGTCTAATCTCCATTTCTCTCCTTTTATTTTTCTAGTAATTGAAAGAAACTTATTAGCGTCGAGAACCAGAAAAAGAAGAAGAAGAAAAAATCCCCTCTCTTCTGCTTCATAAACTTTCCCACCTCCGCTTGGAATCCTGATGCGTTTCCAATATGTAAGTTTAATGGCGTGACCCTATGAGAAGAGCTATCAGTAGATGAAACCGTGGGACTGTGCGTCTCTGCGCCGTTACAAGTGTCAGCTCCGGACTGCCTGCCATTAATTTTATCGTAACTCATTTCTTCAGGTTGAATATAGAACAATTTAATGTTCCCTTTCCCCCAGTTCCTGTTCTGCATGACGAATTGTTTTAATAAACATAACGTAAGTTAATAATAAAGTAGTAATAAGCCTCGCCGTCCGCTTATATCACCGCAGTTAAATTCTCCCATAAGCCAACGCTGGTTTCCAGTCACAATTATATAAAGGACCAATCGGCGCCCGCGATATGGGAATGGACAGATTTAATATCGTTTATAAATATGATTACTGTGCTGTCATGTCAATGAGCCCCCCTCGATATTAACGCCGCCGTTCCCCCGGCTATTTACTCGCCAAATCAGCGTTAAACAATGGGCTCTTGTATTTCTGTTGAATATTTTTCCTTTCCGTAGAACATAATGAACAGAAGGGGGGGGGGGGAAACGCAGACGGTGGTTAATATTCACGGTATCAATCACCATCTTAACATGTATATTCTTTTCAAACAGATGTAGGCCTGAAATTCCTTGCCCGCAATCTAACCCCCCCCCTTTGCTCGCCTTGCAGTCTGCAGCGATCTGCCTACTCTCTTTATGAAAAATGTTCAAATAATGAATGGCTCTTGTTTACAGAAGTAATTTCATGCAACGTTTCCATTATTTTCCATTATTGCCTGGATTTGTTTAGCTTTCGAAGAGTCCCATAGTCCCAGCAATGAACTTGAAAGAAAAAAAAAAATATTGGTATATATAAAAACCTCAACCATTAGGATTGGAATTGGTGAGCGGCTTGTTTGTGACATATTTCAGGCCGCGCGCTTACTGCGAATAACTATCCTTAAACTATTAGGGGTCAGTGAATCACCGCACGAAAGCTTATTGAGTGTGCGGTCTTGTTCTACCAATCACGTTAATTAGATCTTAACAAAACGTTATCAGAACGTTCCTGGCACGTGGATCTATATAACATTGGGGAATATTTTTGTGACGGTACCAGAAAACCTTTTCTAAATACAGATTTTAAATTCAGCACTGATGGCGTCCAAGTACCATCGCAATGCTTAACTGGCTCCCTGCGGCGTTCCTGAAAGAAAATACTGCGCCAGTTAAAATCCGCCATGGCACCAACGTCATCTGATGCTGTAAGTAGTGTCTACCGAGCTCTATGTAATCCGCTGTATAACGGTGGTGTGAGGGTCACAAATTATTATTTTCTGAAATGACTGAGCTGCGAACCTTTAAAATTTAAATGGAACGATTTCTAATTCATCTCATGTAACGGGTTTTCAATAACCGTCCGTCCGTCACGTTTCGTATTGAAGAAAAACAGTCACTTCTTAAAATGGAAACCAAGATTTTCGCCCTTGACACGGAATTGAAGAAGATGTAGATCGTTTGGCAGATTACGATAATCCAGTGTGGAAGAAATCCATCAGATTTTCTGATGCGTTTCCGATCACCGATTCGTCTAGTTCACGGATATCGCTCACGTGATCGACAGATACACAAGTATTGTCAATTGGGTGAAATATTGAATGGTGTGTACACAGCTTTAAAGGGAAAGTTCAGTGGTAAATATCATTATTTTTAAAATCCTTAGTTTATATTACACCTACCTAGTTACTCTACATATTGAAAAATCAGTTGATTTCATACCCTACATTAGTGAGGTGACATTTCAGGTTCTCTAACGGTCCTTCTTCTTCCCAGAATGCACCACTACCTTGGAATGTTCCTAACAGTAATTTCTACTGATTGGCTGTTGGATGGGTCAAAGATGCTCAGATCTCTACTGAGCAACTGAATCCACCCTACTCGGAGGGATAGCGCCATGTGATGAAAATAATATAGTTTCCCATTGAAAGTTGGAAGATATTATCGATTTTCTCTCCCCAAGTCCCTGATCACCTGGGAGGTGTATGTATTCCCCCTCCCAATCTTGCCCAACGCCCCCTTTATAAGATGTGACTCTCTGTGAGGGCAAGCATGCTCAGTAATCACTGTGAGCCAGCACTGGAAGAGGGAATTTCCCACCATGCATTTTTCACATACCAACTGTCAACCAGCAGAATAGTTTATGATAATAAGGTACTTGATTGACAGCTGAAATGTAAGAAACAAAAATATAGTACTGTGATTGTTGGGAAGAATTATAGTCTCCAGAGATGGGCAATTAAACATTTTTTTTCCCAGTTTAGATACCCTTTAAAGTCAAAGATTTATTTTACTATATAACTATTATTTTTATAATTATTATAGTTATTGTAAGGAGGGCTCCCATACTCCCAAAGCTTTATTTGAAGGTCAAGCAGTTGAATTGTTAAAACACTATTTTGATTTTTGTACTGGTCGTTTCCAGATAAGACTGGATGGGGTTTAGCAGAACCTAAAAAAAGTCCAATCAATTTGTACCTTAACGTATGTTTTCATTTTCATCCTGGGATAATTCCATCTTTCCATCAAGAGTCTTGCTGGCTCATTCCCAATCATTCTTTAGATTCTGTATTCAATCAATGAATTCAATTCAATAAATATATTTTTGGAATCCGATAAATAAGACATTTCAATATTATCCCAAAAGTCCCATCGCTGATTGTCTGCATTCCGACAACCATTGATTGCTGAGTTGGACTAAGAATGTCCTCCTAGATTAACATCAACATGGCCCATGTAGTTGGGTCTTCTTCAGAGCTTCCCTCTTCACCAGGTCAATCCTAATCCAGAGGTCACAATAAGAAGTTTGCTCTCGTATTGGAAATTCGTTCTTTTTTGACACATTTCAAGTCTAAAACTCAACACGACCCTGGCATCATTTCCAATGAATTTTTAATGAATGATAAAAACCCAATACAACCCAAATATAGAAAAACCAACAGAAAAAGAGCCGTGTTTCATCCGATGTAAATAACCCTTTCCGGAGTTGATTGGCTTTCTCCAAACAACAATCAACGATATTGAAATGTGTCCGCGTGCCACTTGTGTTAATGCATCAACAGAAAGATGTAATAACATCGGACGGAATGGATGTTTGATTGCGGCTCGGAGAATTTCTCCCCCCTCACTTTCATCCTATTTGCAGTCTGATTTTCAAGTTAGCAGCGAATATGATTTCTGCTTTATTGGATCTATGGCTTACTGCCCGCCAGCGCCAGTCTTGCCGCAAGAAGGAAATCTATTTCCCGTTGCAGACTTTGTTAGAATAATAAGTTCACGTGTCATTGTACATTATCTACTGAATGATGGAGCAGAATTAATGTTGAGCCTTGTTCATTTACAGTAGGATCTACGTACCCTGCAGCCAGGGAATGCTGTTGTTTGCAAACATCTAATCCCTGTTTTATATGGTCATGAAACTCTTCTGTGATTTAAAGGGCAACTGTGGTCTCTGAACATGTTAGGGTTCAATTAAAGCCTGCGTTCTCTAGCTGCAGCCTGTGAGCCTGTGAGAAATGATATTGCGGAGAACGTTTAAACTTTTTGTAGTTTGAGTGACATCCCTTGACCCTCCGCTCCTTCCCTCTCCCCAGAGGAAGACTTACTGTAAGAGTTAATTCTGGGAAATACAGGAAGTACCTGCACAGACTTTAAAGACAGTTGAGAGGGGAGGTAAAGGCTGGTCACATTACTACAAGCTTGTGAAAGCAGGAAGTTATTTTGATAAACCTATAACTTATCAAATGTTTTAATAAGAGATGTGATCTAGGGTTGATTTTAAGGTACGGTGGAAGGCTCTTTATTTAATTCTAACCTGTTTCAAGATCACAGTTGCCCTTTATTATCCTTGTATTATACATTAAGGGGTGTATGCTTGTGAAGTTTCTCATTCATCCAGGTCATGTTTAGGGATAGCCGGTTTGCGGATCCGAACCCGGATCCGCCACGGATTTATCCCATTCACGAACGCAGATTTTTCCGGATTTTCCGCCTTCCGAACTTCCGAACTGTAGATTTCTCGTATTTTCGAAAATTTTCGAAATTACGAGGATTTCTCGTATTTTCAAAAATACGTATTTTCGAAAATTTTCGAAATTACGAGGATTTCTCGTATTTTCCAGGATTTTTTTATTTTAATGGGTCCGCTCGCGGACCGGATTTTGCGAAGTTCGGACATCTCTAGTCATGTTATATCTGTTGTATTCAGTTAGATCAACTGGACTTAAAGTTTAGTTCTTGAAGACGTTTCGCTAGTCATCCGATTGGATCTCTCAATTCCGAATCACTTGTACAAGAATCTGTGGCAAATATGTACCCTGGAAAGGGGTGTATTATACCTTATATTATGTATAGCACATTATAATACTTAAACAGTGTCACGTGACTTTACACTACTTATTGTGCATTACAAAATCATATTTTACAATAGGACGTGTCGTTGTCTCCATAAATAATAATTATCGTAGGCAAAAGGCTATGAAAAGGTTAATGGTTCTGCATTGTAGTCGACATTAGAACGTCATTAATCCCTTGTTCAGCCTTTGTGTTTTTACGTGACTGTGTTATTTGGGATATTTTTTGGATGGGGGGGTTATTAGCTACACTAGACCATTCTTGTAATCCAGCGAAGTCATTAATCATTTTGTCTACATTGTTACATAGAAGCGAGTCAATAATACCTTTCATAAATTACAATTAGAAGCCGAGTGATACTTGCTTCGGAAGCAAATTACATTACGCTGATTATTAAAGAAAAAAAAAACTACATTAAAGTAAATTTGATTCTCGAGTGAGGACTGATCAGCGGGAAAAAAATTACTTCTCGGGCTCTTAAAGTCCCTCGTTACTGGGATTTACTGTTTGATTTTGTGATTGTTAGAACAAGATTAGAGATGTGAATATTCCATAATAAATCTGAGCCTGAAACTAACCCTGATTTTCTTAATGCAGGTAGAGATCGACTCCTGTAATGTTTCTTAGTATTGTTACATTGCGATTAGACGGAATTGATCTGCAGGAACACAGTGACAAGCTATCTGATTGGTTTCTGCAGCCGCTGGCGATTTAATATCAATGCAAGACATTGACAGCCATGTTAAAGTCTCACAAATGCACCTACATAGTGCAAACCACAGTCTCAGTAGTAAATCAGAGCACTGGGTGTGTTTAATAATGATGGCCCAGTTCGCGGATCCGAACCCGGATCCGCTGCAGATTTACCTCGTTCGCGAACGGCAGATATCACGGATTTTCCAGTTTTCCGCCTTCCGAACTTTTCCAAAACCGCGTTTCCGAAAATTTTCGAAATTACGGGGATTTCTCGTACTTTCGAAAATACGGGAAAATACGAGAAATCGCAGATTGCGTATTTTCGCAGAATCCTCGTATTTTGCACTTGCGGATTTCCGAATTTGAAATTTTTTTCGAAAATTCCCAGATCCTCGAGCGGACCCAATTTTGCGAAGTTCGGACATCTCTAGTGTTTAATAGCTATTGCGGTGCTGGGTAAATTAGCCTGTACATTTTCTGAAAGCTTACTATGGTCGTCATCCCAGATAGCTCATTCAAGGTATCACTTTTATATCAACTCATCAGCTGTAACAAGCTGCAACATATGGAAAACTGCTAAATAACATAAACTTGTAACTAAAGGAAAGTTGAAACATTTTATTATCTAAAGGGTAAGTCCACGTCTAAAGTGCTTTGAGTCCCACGGGATAAAACTGCCATAGAAATGTTAATGTATTGTATTATATTATACAGAATAGAGCAAGTATATAGGTAACATCTGATTGGTTTTGGTACACACCATACAATAATTCGTCCGGAACGTCCAACATTTCAGTGTTTCGGTCGGACGGGCTGAATTATTGTTTGGTTTCTTCTTGCGACCGAACATTCGTATGAACGCACAATCGTATGTGTTGGAAATCACGGCCAATCATGCGGTCCTCTAAGGACTGTACACTTGGTCGTGGCTAACTGTTGGATGCGGCTGCTTTAGCCACTACCAGCAGTCCTTACTCCTTGCCGACCGGTCAGAAGCCACTAACGGTCGCTCAAGAAAAAGGATTGGAACATGCATATCCTGCTTAAAGCTCGGTACACACGTTTGGAATCCTTCGCCCCGACCATTCGACACTTGCAACCGGTCAGCCAGAACGAAGGACTGCTTGATACGGCTACTACTGTCGGACACAAAAGTAGCCACGGCCGTCAGTTCACCGCAACTGAGCGTAAGGTCCATAGAAACCGTGGTATTCCAACCCATCTCATGGACAGACTGACTGACTTTGGGCTGAACAGAACTGTACTGGTCCTCGTAGCGGGACCAGACTTAGATACTGATATGTTCGGAGGTTTGGTCTTTTAAACCGCGTGATCGGCGCGTATGTTTTCATTCTGGGTCGTGGAGTGCCCTATACCGGATTGCCCCCCCACCCCCACGGTGCTCGAACGTCTAACGGTGGGGGGAGTAGTAACGCCATGTAAACGGTGGCTTCATCTGATTGGTTAGTAATTTGTACTAGTAGTAAGACAGTTTGTAAAGGTATCATTCATGATTGGTAGATGGTATGTCTAGACTTAGTCAGTAGAGCAGTGTGTAAAGGTATTATACTGATTGGTTAGTACGCTTTTTATAACTTAGTACGAGCAGTGAAAGTGGGTCAGCTGATTGGTTAAATGTTCCTTCTACTGTAGTCGAGAGTTAGAAGGATACGATGTTGTAATTGTAAGGTGCATGTAAAGCATCTGATGCGTTGACGATGATAATTTGTAACGTGTAGGAGTAAAAGGATGCTGAGATTGGTTAAGTTAATGGCTCATGCAGTGTAATCAGGGTAGACTGGATCTGTTAATTTAACTGTAGTAGAGCATGTGGTAAAGGGTATACTCTATTGGTTAGATGGTTTCTAACTGTGTCCAGTATAGAGGCAGTGTAAAGGTGTCATCTGATTGGTAGATATTTTTGAACGTGTTAGTAGCAGCAGCTGTAAAGGTATAATCTGATTGGTTAGATGTTTTCTAACTGTAGTAGAGATGCAGTGTAAAGGTTCATCTGACTTGTGACTTAGGATAATTTTGTAACTGTCAGTAGAGCATTGTAAGGATCATCTGATTGGTTAGATTGTTTTTCTAACTGTAGTAGAGCAGTGTAAAGGTATTCACTGATTGGTTAGATGTTTTTCACTGTAAACGTAGAGCGTGTCAAAGAGGGGTCATCTATGGTATGTTGTCTAACTGTATTTATAGAGCAGTGTAAGGTGTCATTGATTGGTTAGATCATTTTACTGTATGAGCGTGTAAAAGGTGTCATCTGATGTGGTTAGATGTTTTCTAACTGTAGTAGCGAGACAGTGTAAGGTATCAGTTGATTGGTTAGATGTTTTCTAACTGTAGTAGAGCAGTGTAAAGGTGATCATCTGATTGGTTAGATGTTTTCTACACTGTCAGTGAGCAGGCCAGGTAGTAAAGCGTATAATCATCTGATTGGGTTTAAGATGTTCTAACTGTAGTGAGCAGTTGTGTAAAAGGGTATCATCTGATGGTTAGATTGTTTTCTAACTGTAAGTAGAGCAGTTTGTAAAGGGGTCATCTGATTGGTTTAGTGTGTTTCTAACTGTAGAGAGCAGTGGTAAGGTGTGTCATCTGATTGGTATGTTTTCTAACGTGTAGTGAGCAGTGTAAAGGTAATCTGATGGTTAGATGTTTTCTAACTGTAGTAGAGCAGTGAAAGGTATCATATGATTGGTTAGATGTTTTCTAACGTAGATGAGAGCAGTGTAAAGGTGTCATCTGATGGTACGATTTTTCTAACTGTAGTAGGCAGTGTAAAGGTGTAATCTGAGGTTAATGTTTTCTAACTGTAGATAGAGCAGTGTAAAGGTATTCATTAGGTAGATGTTTTCTAACTGTAGTAGAGCAGTGTAAAGGGATCATCTGATTGGTTAGATGTTTTCTAACTGTAGTAGAGCAGTGTAAAGGATCATGATTGGTTAGATTTTCTAACTGTAGTAGAGCAGTGTAAGGTTCATCTGTTGGTTAGATGTTTTCTAACTGTAGTAGAGCAGTGTAAAGGGTCATCTGATTGGTTAAGTGTTTCTAATGTAGTAGAGCAGTGTAAAGGTATCATCGATTGGTTAGGTGTTTTCTAACGTAGTAGAGCCGTGTAAAGGTATCTGATTGGTTAGGTTTTCTAACTGTAGTAGAGCAGTGTAAAGGGTCACTACTGATTGGTTTAGATGTTTTCTAACCTGTAGTAGAGCAGTGTAAAGGTGTTCATCTGATGGTTAGATTTTTCTAACTGTGTAGAGCAGTGTAAGGTATCATCTGATGGTTTAGATTGTTTTCTAACTGTAGTAGAGCAGTGTAAAGGTGTGTCATCTGATTGGTTAGATGTTTTCTAACTGTAGTAGAGCAGTGTAAGGTGTCACTATGATGGTTAAGGTTTTCTAACTGTAGTAGAGCAGTGTAAGGTATCATCTGATTGGTTAGATGTTTTCTAACTGTAGTAGAGCAGTGTAAAGGATTCATCTGATTTGGTTAGATGTTTTCTAACTGTAGTAGAGCAGTGTAAAGGTGTCATCTGATTGGTTAGATGTTTTCTACGTAGTAGAGCAGTGTAAAGGTTAATCTGATTGGTTAGAGTTTTCTAACTGTAGTAGAGCAGTGTAAAGGTGTCATCTGATTGGTTAGATTTTCTAACTGTAGTAGAGCAGGTAAAGGTATCATCTGATTGGTTAGATGTTTTCTAACTGTAGTAGAGCAGTTGTAAAGGTTAATCTGATTGGTTAGATGTTTTCTAATGTAGTAGAGCAGTGTAAAGGGTCATCTGATTGGTTAGATGTTTACACTGTAGTAGAGCAGTGTAAAGGTGTCATCTGATTGGTTAGATTTTCTAACTGTAGTAGAGCAGTGTAAAGGTGTCATCTGATTGGTTAGATGTTTTCTAACTGGAGTAGAGCAGTGTAAAGGTATATCTTGATTGGTGATGTTTTCTAACTGTAGTAGAGCAGTGTAAAGGGTGTCATCTGATTGGTTAGTGTTTTCTAACTGTAGTAGAGCAGTGTAAAGGTATCATCTGATTGGTTAGATGTTTCTAACTGTAGTAGAGCAGTGTAAAGGTATCATCTGATTGGTTAGATGTTTTCTAATGTAGTAGAGCAGTGTAAAGTCATCTGATTGGTAGATGTTTCTAACTGTAGTAGAGAGTGTAAAGGTGTCTCTGATTGGTTAGATGTTTCTAACTGTAGTAGAGCAGTGTAAAGGTGTCATCTGATGGTTAGATGTTTTCTAACTGTAGTAGAGCAGTGTAAAGGTATATCTGATGGTTAGATGTTTTCTAACTGTAGTAGAGCAGTGTAAAGGTGTCATCTGATTGGTTAGATGTTTCTAACTGTAGTAGAGCAGTGTAAAGGTATTGATTGGTTAGATGTTTTCTAACTGTAGTAGGCAGTGAAAGGTGTCATCTGATTGGTTAGATGTTTTCTAACTGTAGTAGAGCAGTGTAAAGGTATATCTGATGGTTAGATGTTTTCTAACGTAGTAGAGCAGTGTTAAAGGTGTCATCTGATTGGTTATATTTCTAACTGTAGTAGAGCAGTGTAAAGGTATCATGATTGGTTAGAGTTTTCTAACTGTAGTGAGCAGTGTAAAAGGTTCATCTGATTGGTTAGATGTTTTCTAACTGTAGTGAAGCAGTGTAAAAGGGTCATCTGATTGGTTAGAGTTTTCTACTGTATAGAGCAGTGTAAGGTTAATCTGATTGGTTAGATTTCTAACTGTAGTAGAGCAGTGTAAAGGGTCATCTGATTGGTTAGATGTTTTTAACTGTAGTAGAGCAGTGTAAGGTAGTCATCTGATTGGTTAGATGTTTTCTAACTGTAGTAGAGCAGGTAAAGGTGTCATCTGATTGGTTAGATGTTTTCAACTGTGTAGAGCCGTGTAAAGGTCATCTGATTGGTTAGATGTTTCTAACTGTAGTAGAGCAGTGTAAAGGTATCATCTGATGGTTAGATGTTTTCTAACTGTAGTAGAGCAGTGTAAAGGGTTAATCTGATGGTAGATTTTTCTAACTGTAGTAGAGCAGTGTAAAAGGTTATCTGATTGGTTAGATGTTTTTCAACTGTAGTAGAGCAGTGTAAAGGTGATATCGATTGGTTAGATGTTTTCTAACTGTAGTAGAGCAGGTAAAGGTAGTATCTGATTGGTTAGATGTTTCTAACTGTAGTAGAGCAGTGTAAAGGTGTCATGATTGGTTAGTATTTCAACTGTAGTAGAGCAGTGTAAAGGTATCTCTGATTGGTTAGATGTTTTCTAACTGTAGTAGAGCAGTGTAAAGGTATCATCTGATTGGTTAGATGTTTTTTAATGTAGTAGAGCAGTGTAAAGGTCATCTGATGGTTAGAGTTTTCTAACTGTAGTAGAGCAGTGTAAAGGTGTCATCTGATTGGTTAGATAATTTCTAACTGTAGTAGCAGTGTAAAGGTGTCATCTGATTGGTTAGATGTTTTCTAACTGTAGTAGAGCAGTGTAAAGGTATCATCTGATTGGTTAGATGTTTTCTAACTGTAGTAGAGCAGTGTAAAGGTGTCATCTGATTGGTTAGATGTTTTCTAACTGTAGTAGAGCAGTGTAAAGGTATCATGATTGGTTAGATGTTTTCTAACTGTAGTAGAGCAGTGTAAAGGTATCATCTGATTGGTTAGATGTTTTCTAACTGGTAGAGCAGTGTAAAAGGGGTCATCTGATTGGTTTAGATGTTTTCTAACTGTAGTAGAGCAGTGTAAAGGTGTCATCTGATTGGTTAGATCATTTCTAACTGTAGTAGAGCAGTGTAAAGGTGTCATCTGATTGGTTAGATGTTTTCTAACTGTAGTAGAGCAGTGTAAAGGTATCATCTGATTGGTAGATGTTTTCTAACTGTAGTAGAGCAGTGAAAGGTATTATCTTGATTGGTTAGATTTTTCTAACTGTAGTAGAGCAGTGTAAAAGGTGTCATTTGATTGGTTAGATGTTTTCTAACTGTATAGAGCAGTGTAAAGGTATCATCTGATGGTTAGATGTTTTCTAACTGTAGTAGAGCAGTGAAAGGTGTCAATCTGATTGGTAGATTTTTCAACTGTAGATGAGCGTGTAAGATTCATCGATTGGTTAGAGTTTTTAACTGTAGTAGAGCAGTGTAAAGGTATCATCTGATTGGTTAGATGTTTTCTAACGTAGTAGAGCAGTGTAAAGTGTCACTCATTGGTTAGATATTTCTAACTGTAGTAGAGCAGTGTAAAGGTTCATCTGATTGGTTAGATGTTTCAACTGTAGTAGAGCAGTGTAAAGGTATCATCTGATTGGTTAGATGTTTTCTAAATGTAGTAGGCAGTGTAAAGGTCATCTGATTGGTTAGATGTTTTCTAACTGTAGTAGAGCAGTTAAAGGTATCATCTGATTGGTTAGATGTTTCTAACTGTAGTAGAGCAGTGTAAAGGTATCATCTGATTGGTTAGAGTTTTTCTAACTGTAGTAGAGCGTGTAAAGGGTAATCTGATTGGTTAGATGTTTTTAACTGTAGTAGAGCAGTGTAAAGGTTCATCTGATGGTTAGAGTGTTTCTAACTGTAGTAGAGCAGTGAAAGGTGTCATCTATGATGGTAGATATTTCTAACTGTAGTAGAGAAAGTGTAAAGTGTGAAGGTGTTCATCTGATTGGTTAGATGTTTTCTAACTGAGTAGAGCAGTGTAAAGGTTCATCTGTTGGTTAGATGTTTTCTAACTGTAGTAGAGCAGGTAAAGGTTCATCTGATTGGTTAGATGTTTCTAACTGTAGTAGAGCAGTGTAAAGGGTCATCTGATTGGTTAGATGTTTTTCTACTGATAGAGCAGTGTAAAGGTATTCATCTGATTGGTTAGATTTTTCTAACTGTAGTAGAGCAGTGTAAAGGTGTCATCTGATTGGTTAGATGTTTTCTAACTGTAGTAGAGCACGTGTAAAGGTATCATCTGATTGGTTAGATGTTTTAACTTGTAGTAGAGCAGTGTAAAGGTTCATTCGATTGGTTAGATGTTTTCTAACTGTAGTAGAGCAGTGTAAAGGGTCATCTGATTGGTTAGATGTTTTCTAACTGTAGTAAGCAGTGTAAAGGTGCATCTGATTGGTTAGATGTTTTCTAACTGTAGTAGAGCAGTGTAAAGGTATCATCTGATTGGTTAGATGTTTTCTAACTGTAGTAGAGCAGTGTAAAGGGTCATTCTGATTGGTTAGATTTCTACTGTAGTAGAGCAGTGTAAAGTGTCATCTGATTGGTTAATGTTTTCTAACTGTAGTAGAGCAGTGTAAAGGTATCATCTGATTGGTTAATGTTTTCTAACTGTAGTAGAGCAGTGTAAAGGTATATCTGATTGGTTAGATGTTTTCTAACTGTAGTAGAGCAGTGTAAAGGGTCATCTGATTGGTTAGATGTTTTCAACTGTAGTAGAGCAGTGTAAAGGTATCTGATTGGTTAGATGTTTTCTAACTGTAGTAGAGCAGTGTAAAGGGTGTCATCTGATTGGTTAGATGTTTTCTAACTGTAGTAGAGCAGTGTAAAGGTATCATCTGATTGGTTAGATGTTTTCTAACTGTAGTAGAGCAGTGTAAAGGTGTCATCTGATTGGTTAGATGTTTTCTAACTGTAGTAGAGCAGTGTGTAAAGGTTATCATCTGATTGGTTAGATGTTTCTAACTGTAGTAGAGAGTGTAAAGGTTTCATCTGATTGGTTAGATTTCTAACTGTAGTAGAGCAGTGTAAAGGTATCATCTGATTGGTTAGATGTTTTCTAACTGTAGTAGAGCAGTGTAAAGGTTCATCTGATTGGTTGATGTTTCTAACTGTAGTAGAGCAGTGTAAAGGGGTCATCTGATTGGTTAGATGTTTCTAACTGTAGTAGAGCAGTGTAAAGGTGTCATGATTGGTTAGATTTTCTAACTGTAGTTAGAGCAGTGTAAAGTGTCATCTGATTGGTTAGATGTTTCTAACTGTAGTAGAGCAGTGTAAAGGTTCATCTGATTGGTTAGATGTTTTCTAACTGTAGTAGAGCAGTGTAAAGGTATCATCTGATTGGTTAGATGTTTTCTAACTGTAGTAGGCAGTGTAAAGGTATCATCTGATTGGTTAGATGTTCTAACTGTAGTAGAGCAGTGTAAAGGTATCATTGATTGGTTAGATGTTTTCTAACTGTAGTAGAGCAGTGTAAAGGTTCATCTGATTGTTAGATGTTTTCTAACTGTAGTAGAGCAGTGTAAAGGTGTCATCTGATGGTTAGATTTTCTAACTGTAGTAGAGCAGTGTAAAGTGTCATCTGATTGGTTAGATGTTTTCTAACTGTAGTAGAGCAGTGTAAAGGTGTCATCTGATTGGTTAGATGTTTTCTAACTGTAGTAGAGCAGTGTAAAGGTGTCATCTGATTGGTTAGATGTTTTCTAACTGTAGTAGAGCAGTGTAAAGGTATCATCTGATTGTATGTTTTCTAACTGTAGTAGAGCAGTGTAAAGGTGTCATCTGATTGGTTAGATGTTTTCTAACTGTAGTAGAGCAGTGTAAAGGTATATCTGATGGTTAGATGTTTTCTAACTGTAGTAGAGCAGTGTAAAGTCATCTGATTGGTTAGATGTTTTCTAACTGTAGTAGAGCAGTGTAAAGGTTCATCTGATTGGTTAGAGTTTTCTGTGTAGTAGAGCAGTGTAAAAGGTCATCTGATGGTTAGATTGTTTTCTAACTGTAGTAGAGCAGTGTAAAGGTATCATCTGATTGGTTAGAGGTTTTCTAACTGTAGTAGAGCAGTGTAAAGGTATCATCTGATTGGTTAGATGTTTCTAACTGTAGTAGAAGCAGTGTAAAGGTATCATCTGATTGTTAGATGTTTTCAACTGTAGTAGAAGTGTATAAGGTATCATCTGATTGGTTAGATGTTTTCTAACTGTAGTAGAGCAGTGTAAAGGTGTCATCTGATTGGTTAGATGTTTTCTAAACTGTATGTAGAGCAGTGTAAAGTGTCATCTGATTGGTTTAGAGTTTTCTAACTGTAGTAGTGCAGTGTAAAGGTGTCATCTGATTGGTTAGATGTTTTCTAACTGTAGTAGAGCAGTGTAAAGATGTCATCTGGATGGTTAGATGTTTTCTAACTGTAGTAGAGCAGTGTAAAAAGGGTCATCTGATTGGTTAGATGTTTTCTAACTGTAGTAGAGCAGTGTAAAGATGTCATCTGATTGGTTAGATGTTTTTTAACTGTAGTAGAGCAGTGTAAAGGTATCATCTGATTGGTTAGATAATTTCTAACTGTAGTAGAGCAGTGTAAAGGTGTCATCTGATTGGTTAGATGTTTTCTAACTGTAGTAGAGCACTGTAAAGGTATCATCTGATTGGTTAGATAATTTCTAACTGTATTAGAGCAGTGTAAAGGTATCATCTGATTGGTTAGATGTTTTCTAACTGTAGTAGAGCAGTGTAAAGGTGTCATCTGATTGGTTAGATAATTTCTAACTGTAGTAGAGCAGTGTAAATGTATCATCTGATTGGTTAGATAATTTCTCACTGTAGTAGAGCATTGTAAGTGTAGTAGTGAAGTTTTGAGATTTGAGGGGGTTGATTTTCCTTTACACAATTTTTCATTTAAGAGGTTGACTTGCCCTTTAATATTCCAGATTGACACAAAATCCCATCATCCAACTATCTGGGATTTGAGGAGAAACTTTCTTCCAAGGGGACATTTCTCTATGATTATTTTCTTGGATATGGAAGATGCCAAAACATATCCCCCTCGCGACACGTTCCTTTAAGAAGTTACGGTTCCCGAGTTAATTTGAATCATTATTTAAAATCCCTTCCCCTGGGGGGCCTTTTACCCCCCCCCCCCCCCCCTCAGCGGTGAAGGTTTTATTTAATAAACAGTCTCAATATTCAGGTTCCC
The DNA here is from genome assembly GCA_019447015.1 of Hymenochirus boettgeri. NCBI lineage: Eukaryota > Metazoa > Chordata > Amphibia > Anura > Pipidae > Hymenochirus > Hymenochirus boettgeri. The sequence continues at coordinate 78,242 of JAACNH010001167.1, forward strand.
CTTACAATAACCTTGACTGGGGCAGTAAAGACCCACACAGGACATTACACAATATTATCACTCAGAAATGAATTTGTCGTTGTGTGAAAAAAAAGACGTCTCTTTGCAATCGGATAATTTACCGCACGAAAATCATTAAAACATAATTATTATTTTCCTTGTAGCGCGTCCAGTTTCCTCCCTTAAGCAAAATAAATGAGAGACTCACAGTCGGCTTACAATACAGTTTTAACAAATTACACGTATCGGTCATATGTGAACCACAGGTTATTTAAAGGGATGGGTGTTTAAAAGGATTTGTCCTAACTACAACGTGCGTTTGCGATGCAATTCCGCCAATATTCCGTTATTGTGGAGCATGCGATTTGCAAAAATATGGTGATGGCATGCACACCAAAAAAAGGATCTCAGCACATACAGTGTGGCCACCCACATTGTGTTAGCTTGGCATATGTTTCTCACACGTTAATGGAACACAAAACACCTGACAAACACATGAGAAATGCATAAGTGTGGCCTAGCCCTAAAATCTTAACAAAAATGTATAAATGTATGTCTGTGCTCTCCTATGCAGTGTAAGTTGCCCTGGTGCCAAAAAGGGGCTTATTAGTAATGATTTATTCGCACATATAATCTAATGTACACGCTGCAAGGCAGCGCACTAGTTCATTAAATACAATGCTGTATGGCTATATTGAAATCTATGCAGCCTGCGTCATGCTTTTAAAACAAATACAGACCAGCCTGTCACCGTGTAGATTTTATAGGTTTTGGGGTTTTAAAGGGAAAGGCAGCAAACCTACACATTATATAATAATAAGGGTACATTTATAATGGGTAATGCCATGTTTATATGTAATATATATTTATACAAACAAAGAAAAGATAATCAATGCACATTCCATATTATCTGCACACTGGCATACATACAAAAGTTTGCTATTCGTAATTAAAGTAAAAAAGGTTAGAAGTTAGGACCTTTCAGACTGGGGTTACCTTGACGTGGTTGGAAGGCTTTTCATTCATGTGATCACAGTAATGTATACTAAAACCCCTTTGTTTATAATGTATGCCAGTGTGCAGATAATATGATATCATATGGGACCTAGTAATGTGCATTGATTATCTTTTCTTTGTTTAGAATGTATGCCAGTGTGTAGATAATATGATATTGTATGGGGCCCAGGAATGTGCATTGATTATCTTTTCTATGTTTATAAGGTATGGCAGTGTGCAGATAATATGATATTGTATGGGGCCCATACAATATCATATTATCTACACACTGGCATACATTCTAAACAAAGAAAAGATAATCAATGCACATT
>JAACNH010001167.1:79675-96036 GCA_019447015.1 Hymenochirus boettgeri
CATCTGCTTGGTTAGATGTTTTCTAACTGTGAGGTAGAGCAGTGTAAAGGTTATCATTATGATTGGTTAGATGTTTTCTAACGTAGTAGAGCAGTTGTAAAGGGTCATCTGATGGTTAGATGTTTTTCTAACGTAGTAGAGCAGTTGTAAAGGTTTGTCATTGATTGGTTTGAGTTTTCTAACGTGTAGGAGCAGTGTAAAGGTATCATCTGATTGGTTAGATGTTTTCTTAACTGTAGTAGAGCAGTGTAAAGGTTGTATCTGATTGGTTATGTTTTCTAACTGGTAGTAGAGCAGTTGAAAGGTGTCATCTGATTGGTAGATGTTTTCTAACTGTAGTAGAGCAGTGTAAAAGGTCATCTGATTGGTTAGATTTCTACTGTAGTAGAGCGTGTAAAGGTATTATCTGATTGTTGTTAGATGTTTTCTAACTGTAGTAGAGCAGTGTGTAAAGGTGTCATCTGATTGGTTAGGTTTTCTAACTGTAGTAGAGCAGTGTGTAAAGGTGATCATCTGATTGGTTAGATTGTTTTCTAACTGTAGTAGAGCAGTGTAAAGGGTCTATCTGATTGGTTAGAGTTTTCTAACTGTAGTAGAGCAGTGTAAAGGTATCATCTGATTGGTTAGATGTTTTCTAACTGAGTAGTAGAGCAGTTGTTGTAAAGGTATCATTGATTGGTTAGAGGTTCTAACTGTAGTAGAGCAGTGTAAAAGGTAATCTGATTGGTTAGATGTTTTCTAAACTGTAGTTAGAGCAGTGTTTAAAGGTGTCATCTGATTGGTTAGATTTTCTAACTGTAGTAGAGCAAGGTGTAAAGGTATCATCTGATTGGTTAGATGTTTCTAACTGTAGTAGAGCAGTGTAAAGGTCATCTGAGTGGGTAGATGTTTTCTAACTGTAGTAGAGCAGTGTAAAGGTGTCATCTGATGGTTAGATGTTTTCTAACTGTAGTAGAGCAGTGTAAAGGTATCATCTGATTGGTTAGATGTTTTCTAACTGTAGTAGAGCAGTGTAAAGGTATCATCTGATTGGTTAGATGTTTTCTAACTGTAGTAGAGCAGTTTAAAAGGGGTCATCTGATTGGTTAGATGTTTTCTAACTGTAGTAGAGCAGTGTAAAGGTGTCATCTGATTGGTTAGATGTTTTCTAACTGTAGTAGAGCAGTGTAAAGGTTCATCTGATTGTTAATGTTTCTAACTGTAGTAGAGCAGTTGTAAGGTATCATCTGATGGTTAGATGTTTTCAACTGTAGTAGAGCAGTGTAAAGGTATTATCTGATTGGTTAGATGTTTTCTAACTGTAGTAGAGCAGTGTAAAGGTGTTCATCTGATTGGTTAGATGTTTTCTAACTGTAGTAGAGCAGTGTAAAGGTATATTGATGGTTAGATGTTTTCTAACTGTAGTAGAGCAGTGTAAAGGTTCATATGATTGGTTAGATAATTTTAACTGTAGTAGAGCAGTAGTGTAAAGGTATCTCTGATGGTTAGATGTTTTCTAACTGTAGTAGAGCAGTTGTAAAGGTATCATCTGATTGGTGTAGATGTTTTCTACTGTAGTAGAGCAGGTGTAAAGGGTCATCTGATTGGTTAGAGTTTTCTAACTGTAGTAGAGCAGTGTAAAGGTGTCATATGATTGGTTAGATATTTCTAACTGTAGTAGAGCAGTGTAAAGTGTTGTCATCTGATTGGTTAGATTTTCTAAATGTAGTAGGAGCAGTGTAAAGGGATCATCTGATTGGTTAGATGTTTTCTAACTGTAGTAGAGCAGTGTAAAGGTTCATCTGATTGGTTAGATGTTTCTAAAGTAGTAGAGCAGTGTAAAGGTATCATCTGATGCGTTAGATGGTTTCTAAACTGTAGTAGAGCAGTTGTAAAGGTGTCATCTGATGGTTAGATGTTTTCTAACTGTAGTAGAGCAGTGTAAAGGGGTAATCTGATGTGGTTCGTGTTTCTAATGTAGTAGAGCAGTGTAAAGGTGTCATTGATTGGTTAGATGTTTTCTAATGTAGTAGAGCAGTGTAAAGGTATCATCTGATTGGTTGAGTGTTTTCTAACGTAGTAGACAGGTAGTTGTAAAGGTATATCTGATTGGTTAGATGTTTTCTAACTGTAGTGAGCAGTGTGTAAAGGTGTTCATCTGATTGGTTAGATATTTCTAACTGTAGTAGAGCAGTTGTAAAGGTGTCATATGATTGGTTACAGTTTCTACTGTAGTAGAGCAGTGTAAAGGGTATCATCTGATGGTTAGATGTTTTCAACTGTAGTAGTAGAGCAGTGTGTAAAGGTATCATCTGATTGGTTAGATGTTTTCTAACTTAGTAGAGCAGTGTAAAAGGGGTCATCTGATTGGTTAGGTTTCTAACTGTAGTAGAGCAGTTGAAGTATCTATGATGTTAGATGTTTCTAACTGTAGTAGAGCAGTGTAAAGGTATCATCTGATTGGTTAGATGTTTTTCTAACTGGTAGTAGAGCAGTGTAAAGGGTCATCTGATTGGTTAGATGTTTTCTAACTGTAGTAGAGCAGTGTAAAAGGTGTCAATCTGATTGGTTAGATTGATATTTCTAACTGTAGTAGAGCAGTGTAAAGGTATCATCTGATTGGTTAGATGTTTTTAACTGTAGTAGAGCAGTGTAAAGGTATCGATTTGGTTTTAGAATGTTTTCTAACTTAGTAGAGCAGTGTAAAGGGGTCATCTGATTGGTTAGATGTTTTAACTGTAGTAGAGCAGTGTAAAGGTTCATCTGATTGGTTAGATTTTCTAACTGTAGTAGAGCAGTGTAAAGGGTTGCATCTGATTGGTTAGATGTTTTCTAACTGTAGTAGGGCAGGTAAAGTATCTCTGATTGGTTAGAGTTTTCTAACGTAGTAGAGCAGTGTAAAGGTGTCATCTGATTGTGTTAGATGTTTCTAAACTGGTAGAGAGCAGTGTAAAGGTATCATCTGATTGGTTAGATGTTTTCTAACTGTAGTAGAGCAGTGTTAAAGGTATCATTGATGGTTAGATGTTTTCTAACTGTAGTAGAGCAGAGTGTGTAAAGGTATCATCTGATTGGTTAGATGTTTTTAACTGTAGTAGAGCAGTGTAAAGGAGGTCATCTGATTGGTTAGATGTTTCTAACTGTAGTAGAGCAGTGTAAAGGGTTCATCTGATTGGTTAGAGTTTTCTAACTGTAGTAGAGCAGTTTTGTAAAGGTATCATCTGATTGGTTAGATGTTTTTAACTGTAGTAGAGCGTTAAAGGTATTATCTGATTGGTTAGATGTTTTCTAACTGTAGTAGAGCAGTGTAAAGGTTGCATCTGATTGGTTAGATGTTTTCTAACTGTAGTAGAGCAGTGTAAAGGTATATCTGATTGGGTTAGATGTTTTCTAACTGTAGTAGAGCAGTGTAAAGGTTGTCATCTGATTGGTTAGATGTTCTAACTGTAGTAGAGCAGTGTAAAGATGCATCTGATTGGTTAGATGTTTTTAACTGTAGTAGAGCAGTGTAAAGGTTCATCTGATTGGTTAGATGTTTTCTAACTGTAGTAGAGCAGTGTAAAAGGGTCATCTGATTGGTTAGATGTTTTCTAAACTGTAAGTAGAGAGCAGTGTGAAAAGGTGTCATCTGATGGTTAGATGTTTTCTAACTGTAGTAGAGCAGTGTAAAGGTGTCATCTGATTGGTTAGATGTTTCAACTGTAGTAGAGCAGTGTAAAGGTCTCTGATTGGTTAGATGTTTTCTAACTGTAGTAGAGCAGTGTAAAGGTGTCATCTGATTGGTTAGATGTTTTCTAACTGTAGTAGAGCAGTGTAAAGGTATCATTGATTGGTAGATGTTTTCTAACTGTAGTAGAGCAGTGAAAGGTATCATCTGATTGGTTAGATGTTTTCTAACTGTAGTAAGAGCAGTGTAAAGGGTCATCTGATTGGTTAGATGTTTTCTAACTGTAGTAGAGCAGTGTAAAGGTATCATTGATTGGTTAGATGTTTTCTAACTGTAGTAGAGCAGTGTGAAAGGTGTCATCTGATTGGTTAGATTTTTCTAACGTAGTAGAGCAGTGGTAAAGGTTCATCTGATTGGTTAGAGTTTTCTAACTGTAGTAGAGCAGTGTAAAGGTCATCTGATTGGTTAGATGTTTTCTAACTGTAGTAGAGCAGTGTAAAAGGGGTCATCTGATTGGTTAGATGTTTTCTAACTGTAGTAGAGCAGTGTAAAGGTGTCATCTGATTGGTTAGATGTTTTCTAACTGTAGTAGAGCAGTGTAAAGGTATCATCTGATTGGTTAGATGTTTTCTAACTGTAGTAGAGCAGTGTAAAGGTGTCATCTGATTGGTTAGATTTTCTAACTGTAGAGAGCAGGAGGTTGTAAAGGTGTCATCTGATTGGTTACTGTTTCTAACTGTAGTAGAGCAGTTGTAAAGGATCATCTGATTGGTTAGATGTTTCTAACTGTATAGTAGAGCAGTGTAAAAGGTATCATCTGATTGGTTAGATGTTTTCTAACTGTAGTAGAGCAGTGTAAAGGATCATCTGATTGGTTAGATGTTTTCTAACTGTAGTAGAGCAGTGTGTAAAGGTGATCATTGATTGGTTAGATGTTTTCTAACTGTAGTAGAGCAGTGTAAAGGTTCATCTGATTGGTTAGATGTTTTTCGAACTGTTAGTAGAAGCAGTGTAAAGGTATCATCTGATTGGTTAGATGTTTTCTAACTGTAGTAGAGCAGTGTAAAGGTATCATCTGATTGGTTAGATGTTTCTAACTGTAGTGAGCAGTGTAAAGGGTCATCTGATTGGTAGATAGTTTTCTAACTGTAGTAGAGCAGTGTAAAAGTGTCATCTGATGGTTAGATGTGTTTATCAATGTAGTAAGAGCAGTGTAAAGGTATCATCTGATTGGTTAGATGTTTTTAACTGTAGTAGAGCAGTGTGAGAAGGTGTCATCTGATGGTTGAGATATTTCTAACTGTAGTAGAGCAGTGTAAAGGTGTCATCTGATTGGTGGAATGTTTTCTAACTGTAGTAGAGCAGTGTAAAGTATCATCTGATTGGTTAGATGTTTTCTAACTGTAGAGAAGCGTGTAAAGGTATCATCTGATTGGTTAGATGTTTTCTAACTGTAGTAGAGCAGTGTAAAAGGGGTCATCTGATTGGTTAGATGTTTTCTAACTGTAGTAGAGCAGTGTAAAGGTGTCATCTGATTGGTTAGATGTTTTCTAACTGTAGTAGAGCAGTGTAAAGGTGTCATCTGATTGGTTAGATGTTTTCTAACTGTAGTAGAGCAGTGTAAAGGTATCATCTGATTGTTAGATAATTCTAACTGTAGTAGAGCCGTGAAAGGTATCATCTGATTGGTTAGATGTTTTCTAACTGTAGTAGAGCAGTGTAAAGGTGTCATCTGTTGGTTAGATGTTTCTAACTGTAGTAGAGCAGTGTAAATGTATCATCGATTGGTTAGATGTTTTCTAACTGTAGTAGAGCAGTGTAAAGGTGTCATTGATTGGTTAGATGTGTTCTAACTGTAGTAGAGCAGTGTAAAGGTGTCATCTGATGGTTAGATAATTTCTAACTGTAGTAGAGCAGTGTAAAGGTTGTCATCTGATTGGTAGATGTTTCGAACTGTAGTAGAGCAGTGTAAAGGTTTCATCTGATTGTTAGAGTTGTTCTAACTGTAGTAGAGCAGTGTGAAAGGTGTCATCTGATGGTTAGATGTTTTCTAACTGTAGTAGAGCAGTGTAAAGGTCATCTGATTGGTTAGATGTTTCTAACTTTAGTAGAGCAGTGTAAGGTATCATATGATTGGTTAGATGTTTTCTAACTGTAGTAGAGCAGTGTAAAGGTATCATCTGATTGGTTAGATGTTTCTAACTGTAGTAGAGCAGTGTTAAAGGTATCATCTGATTGGTTAGATGTTTTCTAACTGTAGTAGAGGCAGTGTAAAGTGTATATCTGATTGGTTAGATGTTTCTAAACTGTAGTAGAGCAGTGTAAAAAGGTATTCACTGATTGGTTAGATGTTTTCTAACTGTAGTAGAGCAGTGTAAAGGTGTCATCTGATTGGTAGATGGTTTTCTAACTGTAGTAGAGCAGTGTAAAGGTATCATCTGATTGGTTAGATGTTTTCTAACTTACTAGTAAGCAGTGTAAAGGTCATCTGATTGGTTAGATGTTTTCTAACTGTAGTAGAGCAGTGTAAAGGATCATCTGATTGGTTAGATGTTTTCTAACTGTAAGAGCAGTGTAAAAGGGGTATCTGATTGGTTAGATGTTTTCTAACTGTAGTAGAGCAGTGTAAAGATGTCATCTGATTGGTTAGATTTTTCTAACTTAGTAGGCAGTGTAAAGGTGTCATCTGATGGTTAGATGTTTTCAACTGTAGTAGAGCAGTGTAAAATGTCATCTGGATGGTTAGATGTTTCTAACTGTAGTAGAGCAGTGTAAAAAGGTCATCTGATTGGTTAGATGTTTTCAACTGTAGTAGGACAGTGTAAAGATGTCATTGATTGGTTAGATGTTTTCTTAACTGTAGTAGAGCAGTGTAAAGTGTATCATTGATTGGTTAGTGATAATTTCTAACTGTAGTAGAGCCAGTGTAAGTGTCATCTGATTGGTTAGATGGAATTCTAACTGTAGTTAGAGCAGTGTAAAGGTATCATCTGATTGGTTAGATGTTTTCTAACTGTAGTAGAGCAGTGTAAAGGTGTCATCTGATTGGTTAGATAATTTCTAACTGTAGTAGAGCAGTGTAAATGTATCATCTGATTGGTTAGATAATTTCTCACTGTAGTAGAGCATTGTAAGTGTAGTAGTGAAGTTTTGAGATTTGAGGGGGTTGATTTTCCTTTACACAATTTTTCATTTAAGAGGTTGACTTGCCCTTTAATATTCCAGATTGACACAAAATCCCATCATCCAACTATCTGGGATTTGAGGAGAAACTTTCTTCCAAGGGGACATTTCTCTATGATTATTTTCTTGGATATGGAAGATGCCAAAACATATCCCCCTCGCGACACGTTCCTTTAAGAAGTTACGGTTCCCGAGTTAATTTGAATCATTATTTAAAATCCCTTCCCCTGAGCGGCCTTTAGCTACCCCCCCCCCCTCAGCGGTGAAGGTTTTATTTAATAAACAGTCTCAATATTCAGGTTCCCCTTACAATAACCTTGACTGGGGCAGTAAAGACCCACACAGGACATTACACAATATTATCACTCAGAAATGAATTTGTCGTTGTGTGAAAAAAAAGACGTCTCTTTGCAATCGGATAATTTACCGCACGAAAATCATTAAAACATAATTATTATTTTCCTTGTAGCGCGTCCAGTTTCCTCCCTTAAGCAAAATAAATGAGAGACTCACAGTCGGCTTACAATACAGTTTTAACAAATTACACGTATCGGTCATATGTGAACCACAGGTTATTTAAAGGGATGGGTGTTTAAAAGGATTTGTCCTAACTACAACGTGCGTTTGCGATGCAATTCCGCCAATATTCCGTTATCGTGGAGCATGCGATTTGCAAAAATATGGTGATGGCATGCACACCAAAAAAAGGATCTCAGCACATACAGTGTGGCCACCCACATTGTGTTAGCTTGGCATATGTTTCTCACACGTTAATGGAACACAAAACACGTGACAAACACATGAGAAATGCATAAGTGTGGCCTAGCCCTAAAATCTTAACAAAAATGTATAAATGTATGTCTGTGCTCTCCTATGCAGTGTAAGTTGCCCTGGTGCCAAAAAGGGGCTTATTAGTAATGATTTATTCGCACATATAATCTAATGTACACGCTGCAAGGCAGCGCACTAGTTCATTAAATACAATGCTGTATGGCTATATTGAAATCTATGCAGCCTGCGTCATGCTTTTAAAACAAATACAGACCAGCCTGTCACCGTGTAGATTTTATAGGTTTTGGGGTTTTAAAGGGAAAGGCAGCAAACCTACACATTATATAATAATAAGGGTACATTTATAATGGGTAATGCCATGTTTATATGTAATATATATTTATACAAACAAAGAAAAGATAATCAATGCACATTCCATATTATCTGCACACTGGCATACATACAAAAGTTTGCTATTCGTAATTAAAGTAAAAAAGGTTAGAAGTTAGGACCTTTCAGACTGGGGTTACCTTGACGTGGTTGGAAGGCTTTTCATTCATGTGATCACAGTAATGTATACTAAAACCCCTTTGTTTATAATGTATGCCAGTGTGCAGATAATATGATATCGTATGGGGCCTAGGAATGTGCATTGATTATCTTTTCTATGTTTATAATGTATGCCAGTGTGCAGATAATATGATATTGTATGGGGCCTAGGAATGTGCATTGATTATGTTTTCTATGTTTATAATGTATGCCAGTGTGCAGATAATATGATATCGTATGGGACCTAGGAATGTGCATTGGTTATCTTTCCTTTGTTTATAATGTATGCCAGTGTACAGATAATAGGATATTGTATGGGGCCCAGGAATGTCCATTGATTATCTTTTCTATGTTTGTATATATATATAGATATACTGTATATACAGATAATATGATATTGTATGGGGCCCAGGAATGTGCATTGATTATCTTTTCTATGTTTACAATGTATGCCAGTGTGCAGATAATATGATATTGTATGGGGCCCAGGAATGTGAATTGATTATCTTTCCTTTGTTTATAATGTATGCCAGTGTGCAGATAATATGATATTGTATGGGGCCCATGAATGTGCATTGGTTATCTTTCCTTTGTTTATAATGTATGCCAGTGTGCTGATAATATGATATTGTATGGGGCCCATGAATGTGCATTGGTTATCTTTCCTTTGTTTATAATGTATGCCAGTGTACAGATAATAGGATATTGTATGGGGCCCAGGAATGTGCATTGATTATCTTTTCTCTGTTTGTATAAATGTTTGACCAGATCAGTAGCACTTCTGCAGAATGTAATTGGAATTTAGCTAAGGAGCGCTTCCATAGTCCTTCTATTAAATATATATTTATACAATGATGTCCATTCTCATGGCAATAGGTCAAGGTGAGTGGATTGAAATCTGCTCAGCACCATTGTTAATGCATTCCAATGGCAGATCCTTTACGCTTTTTAAAACATGCTGTAAACTAGTTATTACTGATTAGAAAAGAAGAGTCTGATTTATCTTCAATAACCTACAGCAGATAAATAATTTGAGACACTGAGCTTGGCAAGTTCCGACATAGACTCTACTACATATATCAAACATACTTTAACAACAAGTATTAAAGGACAACTGCTCTTCCCAGAGCCTAACCAATGAGAATAAACGTTCTTCAAGATGTGCTTCTTTCCATTACATTGATCCCAGAATGAGGTGGGGCAGAGCTTAGACAGCGGATGTCCTTAAATTTGACATAATCCCATAAACTTGAATGAACCTTTTAAACACTTTGGGTTTCTACCAGACAGTAACAAGATGTCCGTACAGTACCATGTTAATGGAATGTTATCAGTAGTTTACAATGTCGGTAAAGGTGCAGTATTGCAGATTTGTTGCATTTTAAAATTTATAAACATGTCCCTTTTTAGGAAAGTTATTCTATTTACAGCTGTTTACAGCACTAGGGAAAGAAAAGACCACATAATTATTAACAGGGATTTGATATTAATGTCAGATGGAACCTCAAGATGTCAACATCAACATCAGTAAATGTAAGTCAATGTAAGTCAAAATGAGTCAATGTGAGTCAACATGAGTCATCATGAGTCAACAAGAGTAAATGTGAGTCAACATGAGTCGAAGTGAGTCAATGTGAGTCATTATGAGTCAACGTGAGTCATCATGAGTCAACGAGAGTCAACGGAGTCCACATGAGTCAACATGTGTAAATGTGAGTCAACCTGAGTCAACATGAGTCAACGAGAGTCCACATGAGTCAACGAAGAGTCCACATGAGTCAACATGTGTAAATGTGAGTCAACCTGAGTTAACATGAGTCAACGAGAGTCAGCATGAGTCAACTTGAGTCAATGTGAGGCATTGATTAAAAGGAACAAAGATAAATTAAGGATAGACGGGAAGTATGGTAGCCACCATCTACACCCACTGCATGCCAGAGAAATTCATGGAATTCTGTTAAAACAGTGTTTGATTCCTGAATCAGATTTTTGAGACCTTTCTCAAATGTGTGGGCAGGTTTACTTACAATTTATAACCCCAAAAATTAAGTCAAGGGTAAAACAGTTTGTCCATCAATGTTCCCATAACAAACAAGGTCAGTTGTCCTATGTGAATCGATGTCAACAAGGTCATAAGGTTTTAGTGTAAACCTAATATTGTTAATAATCTGTAAATTGAGCCTCTACTTTCTGATGTCTCTGAAGTTGTTCAAAAACCTGGGCAAATGTCTCTAAATGAATATCACATCAGTAGCGACAAGCTGTTTAATTGACATGAAGGCTAAAATTAGAAGTAGATGTATTTAAATTAAAACCCAAGACATCAAACAAGGAAATAAATGTTTGATAAGATTACAAATTAATTTGAGGACATCTCATTAAGTGAAGCATCAGGGCACTCGACAATGAACAATTAATAATAAAATAAGCGCAGAGCTTATCTCCGAGCGTATTATTAAAGTTTATCTGGTTGTAACAGAATGTTGCGAAGTATGCTTTCGCCCTCGTTGTCTTGGTATCCTAAAAAGACCGAATTAAATATTCATTACAAATATTCATTAGGAGCCATTCTTTTCTTGAAGGACCCACTAACACAACGTGAACAATTCTATAGTAGAAAATGTATTGAGTGGAGTGGGAACTTGGATTGGCTTCTTAACGGAAACACTGGATCGTTGTTGATAAGCGAGAAGACGATATCAAAGAATAAAAGGGAAGGCTTTTGATAATACAAAGTGGTCATTAGTTTCGATATTTATGTCACACAGAAGAACAAAGAAAATGGATGGAATCTGACATGACTGACTCTAAAGGTGCCCATACACTATTAAATTTCCAAATGATGATAAAAGGCATTTCATGTGATTGTTATACATTTGTTTAGATTGACAGGCAGTCTTGAGACAATAAGTATGTATATACTTATATATATACAATATATACCTATAGTATATACAATAATGTAAAGGAAAAGGAAAATATAATGCTTTAACATATGCAAAGATGAAATATAAAAAAAAAAATAATAATTTGAGACAGGTTCTTATATGCAGTAAGCCAGGTAACTAAATAAATTAATGGGAAAAAAGGTAGTCAGTGTAGATTTTACTTTCGCAAAATAATAATTAAAGGAATAGTTCACTCCCAAAGTGAACTTTTCCTTTAATGTATTATTGGAGCTATGCCTTACCTCCCGGTCTTCAATTAATAGCTCAGGATCCAGAACCAAAAATTCAAGAAACTTACCTTTTGCGTGATTCACCTCTGCTACAGTGACAAGTCCCGACGGCTTCCCGGTTCTGTACAGCTATAGCGCGCATGCGCGATAATGCCTCTGGAGTGAAGTATTAATTTAAAACATTTATCTGCGAGTTTCAAGATCTGGACTTTCAAAACCTTTGGCTGTTTTGATGCTGGAAACCTTTAGTAGAAAGTTCATCAGTACTCAGAAACCGGAAAAGACGATAAGATAAATTACTACTGTAACTGTAACTGTACTACTGTCCAGGGGTGTTACTACAGTTTTGGGCAAACTGCTTTTTTTCGGAAACTGTGAACTTTCAGACTTTTCCAACTCGTGAACTTTTTTAGATAATTATTGAATATTGGAGGATCATCGATAAACCTCTTTTAACCATCTTTTAAGCGCTAGGGTTATGGACCCTAGAATTGATTTTAGCGCTTCATAACCCTCGAATGCAGCGTTCGCTAACCCTTGATATTGCCTGATAACCCTTGAATGTCGCGGTAACCCTCAAATTCAGAGTTTATCCTCGAATGTGGCATTCAAAAATTCAAGGGGAGGGATGTTTATCGATTCCACCCTTGGACACATCTGCAAGGAGTTTGTATGATCTCCCCGTGCTTGCGTGGGTTTCCTCCGGGCACTCCGGTTTCCCCCACAATCATAAAGACATACTGATAGGTTGTATGTGTACATAAAGTGATTAGATTGTAAGCTCTTCGGGGCAGGGCCTGATGTGAATGTATACATGTAATTGTAAAGCGCTACGGAAGATGTTGGCGCTATATAAATCCACCATAACAATAATAGCGCAAATTTAACTCTATCTTAGCGTTGGCTCTGCAGGTTTTTGCAAGAGACACCCATGCATCCATCACTTGCAATTTAATTTGACATTGGCTCTACGTTTAGCCCGAGACTAAGAGTGGCTAATATTTCTGTTTTGTGTGCAGTAAAAACCTGATAGAGTGACCAGGTTTGTTGGTGGAACTTTCACCAACGCCCTTCATACAGTGAAACTCCAATTATCCATAAAAAAATGGTTTTGGCTCATTCCCCCTTAATTTACTAAGGATTCAGTGTCAAATCTCGGGAATTATTATGCTTGTTCTCTCTCTCTCCGACTCTCGTTTTTTTATTTTTAATAAAACATTTCTCGGTGCACAATTATCCGAAGGGAAAACACTTTTAATTTATTCTGCTGGGAAAAGGATAATTGCGCACGAGTCTCTTTTAATAAGCCTCTAATTATGTAAAGAAAACGTGTTGTGGTTCCAACAATAATGATCTACGCCCAAGGCATCACTGGCGTTTAGGATAAACAGCCCCGAGCAAAATGAAAGGCCGCAAAGTAAAGTTTGGCATCGTTACAACCCGGGGGGTGAAAGAAAATACATGCTAAAAAATTACGTACAAAATGGCGTCGCTTCAGTTCACCAACAACAATTGGACCTGTCAGTCATTACGGTTATTTCTGACTGGTCAAAAATATTGTCCGGTCCGTAACAGCTCAGGAGTTGTAGACTGAAATGGGGGGGGGGGGGTACACCGGAAAGCTGGGTACAGTGACTATCGTCCGACAGTTTGATCGTCCGATTTGGACAAATGGGTGATCGGACATGCTGGAAAATCATGTCCAAACGTGCTGTCCCCTATGGATTGCAAGCTCCGTCGCGCGCAATGGCTGCGGTTTCTTTCGCTGTGACCAACAGGGATTTGTTCCGACCGCTCGGTTGTAACTAATCCAGGTTTATGTCCTGTTATCATTTTACTAACTGGACAAATCAACTCACTGTCGGTGGAAAGACTATGATGTCACACCAGCAATTTAAGCTCACGCTGTTCGCTAATTGGTGAGCTTGCCATGCGCTTAGTTTTGACATAACACGCTCCACGCTCGCTAGTAAAGAGAACGACAGATTTCACTTAATGCAGTGGAATAGTAAGAATAATTCCCGGGTAGGTGGGAGGAGTCTTTTCCGTTCTTATCTTCAGCTTGCACTAACCCAATCAATATCGTTAGCGTGCCTTTAACCCCATTCCTTGTGCTGGTTGTGCCACGTATCGATAAAGACACCCACGCAGCTGATGGTTGCGCCTCTTTTTTTTTTTTTGCGCAAATTCTAACCAGAGATGGCCGAACTTCAGTCCTTTTTCAAACTTCAGTAAAAGTTCGAAAGTTCGAATTCGGAGCCATTAAAGTCAATGTTGGAAAAGTGATTTACAGCTAAACTAACAATGGTAACTTACTGTAAATGGCTGTAGCACCTGGGAAATGGTCTGGGGAACACGTCACTGTCACCAAAACTTGTTAAAATATTTCTTGGTTTATGATCGGGCAATTGTCAGGTTTTGCGCAAGCTACATTCGAGGGTTACGACCAATTCGAGGGTCACCGAACGGTACTTCGCAAACAGAACCATAAATTCGAGGGTTACCAAAACAGAACGATACTTTCGAGGATTACCGAAAACGAAAAATACATTTGAGAGTTAGCAAACGATACATTCCAGGGTTAGCGAACACGATCCGTACATTCGGGGATTATCGAAAACAAATGATACTTTCGAGGGTTAGCGCAAAAAGAACCATAAATTCGAGGGTTACCAAAACAGAACGATACTTTCGAGGATTACCGAAAATGAAAAACACATTCGAGAGTTAGCGAACGATCCATTCTAGGGTTAGCGAACACGATCCGTACATTCGAGGATTATCGAAAACAAACAATATTTTCGAGGGTTACTGAATGATACATTCTAGGGTTAGCGAACACGATCCGTACATTCGAGGATTATCGAAAACAAACAATATTTTGGAGGGTTAGCGAACAATACATTCTAGGGTCAGCGAACGGCCCGTAAATTCGATAATTATCGTAAATACAGCCGCAAGTTTGAATAGTTTGAGTTTGTCCAAACTCGTAAAAGTTTGTCTCGAACTCAAATTGCAGGTAACACGAGTAACGCGAGTTTTCGATTTACTCAGACCCACAACCAGCCCCGTTGAATTGCATTGAAAAATAAATGTCTCTGCGTCACCGTGTACTTTATCCGCTTCGTTATCGCGTTCACAGACAGACATAGTGTAAACGAATCTCCCCACCCTTTCCCATGTGATTACAATATAATAAACTTGGATTCCCCTGGACGTTAACAGACTCCCATCTGCTCAACGGAGAGAAATCTCATTCCAACGTGTGTCCCAATCAGGGAGAGAATTGGATTTCCAGTGAGTGACCATGTGACGAGCACATCGCTCTATTGAGATATAATGTACGTTCCTGCGTTATAAAACTCCGTCCAGCCCCTGCCTTTCCCTCCAATAACCTTTCCAGATTCCAGATGGCGAGCGCTCGCTGCACGGGCGGATAGGCACGAGACGCCTGTAGAGGGGAAGAGGTTACACTGCAGAACAAACCTCGTCTCTCTTTGCTATGAGACAGTGAATCGCTCTTTCATAGATCATGATACGTGTGAGTTATGGATCACTCGCCGCTTCTAGAAATGCGAATAATAAATAAATATATGGACGATGGAACTCGCGTTTATTTATTTATTTATTTATACATTGGATTCTGTCCGGGGGGAAAAGAGAAGAAAAACAGATAAATTTAGGGAAAGAGACACATGGACCATTTGTTATTTCTGTAGGACAATCATTCAACGGGACCAATCCTCCCTCCCATACTAACTGAACCGTTCACTCAAATTGATATTATCCTTATATAATACACTAGGACTGGGAATATTCTGTAAATTCTAACCTTATATTCAGTGTTCAACTATGTCATTGATTATAATCAGTGTTTAACTATGTCATCAGTTATAATCAGTGTTTAACTATGTCATCAGTTATAATCAGTGTTTAACTATGTCATCGGTTAAAATCAGTTTTTAACTATGTCATCGGTAATTCAGTGTTTAGCTATGTCATCAATAATCAGGTTTAACTTGTCATCGGTTATAATCAGTGTTTACTCATGTGGCATCAGTTATAATCAGTGTTAACTTTGTACAGTATAATCAGTGTTTAACTATGTCATCGGTTATAATCAGTGTTAACTATGTCATCAGTTAAAATCAGTGTTAACTATGTCATCGGTTATAATCAGTGTTTAGCTATGTCATCGGTTATAATCTGTGTTTAGCTATGTCATCAGTTATAATCAGTGTTTAGCTATGTCGTCAGTTATAATCAGTGTTTCACTATGTCATCGGTTATAATCAGTGTTTAGCAATGTCATCGGTTATAATCAGTGTTTAACTACGTCATCAGTTAAAATCAGTGTTTATCTACGTCGTCAGTTAAAATCAGTGTTTAGCTATGTCGTTAGTTATAATCAGTGTTTCGCTATATTGTCAGTTATAATCAGTGTTTAGCTATGTCATCAGTTATAATCAGTGTTTAACTGTCATCGGTTATAATCAGTGTTTAACTACATCATCAGTTAAAATCAGTGTTTATCTACGTCGTCAGTTAAAATCAGTGTTTAGCTATGTCGTCAGTTACAATCAGTGTTTAGCTATGTCGTCAGTTATAATCAGTGTTTAGCTATGTCATCAGTTATAATCACTGTTTAGCTATGTCATCAGTTATAATCAGTGTTTAGCTATGTCGTCAGTTATAATCAGTGTTTCGCTATGTCGTCAGTTATAATCAGTGTTTAGCTATGTCGTCAGTTATAATCAGTGTTTAACTATGTCATCGGTTATAATCAGTGGTTAACTATGTCATCGGTTAAAATCAGTTTTTAACTATGTCATTGGTTATAATCAGTGTTTAGCTATGTCATCAGTTATAATCAGTGTTTAACTATGTCATCGGTTATAATCAATGTTTAACCATGTCATCAGTTAAAATCAGTGTTTAACTTTGTCATCGGTTATAATCAGTGTTTAGCTATGTCATCAGTTATAATCAGTGTTTAGCTATGTCATCGGTTATAACCTGTTTAGCTATGTCATC
>JAACNH010001168.1:0-18513 GCA_019447015.1 Hymenochirus boettgeri
ACTGATATATATATATCCCAGTACATCCCACTATATTCCCATACTACTATACTGATATATAGACATCCCAGTACATTACCAATATATCCCAATACTACTATACTGATCTCACTGTCGCCTTCCCTATACTGATATATATTAGACATCCATTTAAGAGACAGATTAATCCCAGTATATCCCACTATATTCCCATTACTACTATACTGATCTCACTGTCCCCTACCCTTATTACGATATATGACATCCATTACATACAGTTATCCAGTAGTATTCCCACTATATTCCATACACTATATTATTCTCACTGTCCCTTCCCTTATACTGATAATATATACATCCATTTACAGACAGTATGTAGTATGGGGGAATATAGTGGGATATACTGGGGATTAACTGGTCTGTAAATGGATTGCCCTATATACATATCATATAAGGAGGGGGACACGTGAGCCATCCAGTCCATACCGTTAGTCCCTGCGGAATATAGGGGGAATATACGGGATTGAACTGGTCTGTAAATGGATGTATAATATCGTCTAAGGGGAGGGACAGTAGATGTCGTATAGTAGATGGGGGAGGATAGTGGATATACTGGGATTAACTGTCCCTTCCCTTATACTGATATATATACATCCATTTACAGACCAGTTAATCCCAGTATATCCCACTAATTCAGTATACTACGATACTGATTATCACTGTCCCTCCCTGATTTAATGAATATATATACAATCGCATGTACAGAACAGTTAACCCAGTAGATGCCCACATATTCCCCCATTACACTATACTGATATATATATCCAGTACATCCCACATATATCCCCCCATCCTACGTAAACTGAATATTACATCCCAGTACATCCCACTCTATCCCCATACTACTTCACTGATTATATACATCCCAGTACACCCCACTAGATCCCATACTACTATACTGATATATATACATCCCATACATCCCACTATATCCCCATACTACTATACTGATACTATACATCCCCGTACATCCCACTATATCCCCATACTACTATACTGATATATATATATCCCAGTACACCCCCACTATATCCCCATACTACTATACTGATATATATACATCCCAGTACATCCACTATATCCCCATACTACTATACTGATATATATATATCCCAGTAACACCCCCAATATTGCCCCATTTACTACTATACTGATATATATACATTCCCAGTAAGATCCACTATATCCCCATACTACTTATACTGATATATAGAATCCCGTACATCACGATATCCCCATACTACCTATACTGATGTATATACATCCCAGTACATCCCACTATATCCCCATACTACTATACTTGAATATATATATACCCAGTACCCCCACTATATCCCCATACTACTATACTGATATATATACATCCCAGTACATCCCACTATATCCCCATACTACTATACTGATATATATATATATATCCCAGTACACCCCATATATTCCCAGAACTACTCTACTGATAGATATTATATCCCAGTACATCCGCACTATTTCCCCATAATTACTATACTGATGTATATACATCCCAGTACATCCCCACATATCCCCATACACTATAATGATATATCATACATAGTACATGTCCCACTATATTCCCCATCTTACTATACTGATTCTTTATATATACATCCCAGTACATCCACTATATCCCCCTACTACTATACTGATATATATACAATCCCAGTACACCCCACTAATATACCCCATAATACTATACTGATATATATAAATACAGTACATCCACTATATCCCCATATACTATAATGATAGATACATCCCAGTACATCCCCACTATATTTCCCCCCCCATACTACTATTTACTGATATATATACATCCAGTACATCCCACTATATCCACATACTACTATACTGATATAGAGTACATCCCAGTAGTACACCACACTATATCCCCATCCTATATCATGATATATATATATATCCAGTACATCCCACTATATCCCCATACTACTATACTGATATATATACATCCCAGTACACCCCACTATTCCCCATAATACTAACTGATATATATATATATATCCCAGTACATCCCACTATTCCCCATATACTATACTGATATATATACATCCCAGTACACCCGCTATCTCCCCATACTATATAACTGATATATTATACATCCCCACTCTACTATATCCCCATCTACTATACTATATATATACATCCAGTACTCCACTAATCCCCCATACTACTTACGGATATATATTATATCCAGACAACCCCATATATGCCCATACTTACTATACTGATATATATATATCCCAGTACATCCACATATCCCCATACTACTATACTTGCTATATATATATCCCAGTACATCCCACTATATCCCCATACTACTATACTGATATATATATTATCCCAGTACATCCCACTATATCCCGCATACATACATGTACTGATATAGATACATCCCAGTACATCCCACCACTATATCCCCATACTACTATACTGGGATATATATACATCCCCAGTACACCCCACTATATCCCCATACTACTATACTGATATATATATATCCCAGTAATCCCACTATATCCCCATACTACTATACTGATTAATACTATCCCAGTACATCCCACATATCCCCATACTTATATAACTTGATATATATACATCCCAGTACATCCCACAATCCCATACTACTGTGTTATACTGATATCTATATAAATCCCAGTACATCCCACATCTATATCCACATACAACTATCTGATATATATATACATCCAGTACATCCCCACTATATCCCATACTACATATACTGATATATATTATCCAAGTACATTCCCACTTGTATCCCCATACTACATATGATATATAAACATCCCACTATATCCACTACTACTATAATGAATATATACATCCCAGTACATCCCAATATATTCCCATACTACTAAATGAGATAGATACATCCAAGGACATCCCACTATATCACCATACTACTATACTTGAATAATATACATCCCAGTTACCACCCCACTAGCCTCACATACTACTACAATGATATATATACATCCAAGTAGCATCCACTATATCCCATACTACTATCTGATATATATACTACAGTGAACCCCCACTATATCCTATATAAGTATACTGATATATATATACATCCAGTAATCCCACTTATATCCCCATTACTACTAACTGATATATATACATCCCAGTACATCCACTATAGCCCCAGACTACTATTACGATTAATATAAATCCCAGTACACCCCACTTACTTCCCACATACGTATATACTGATATAGAATTCCAGTACATCCCACTATATCCCCATACTACTATACTGATATATATACATCCCAGTACTGGACACTTATATCCCATACTACCCCTTACTGATATAGATACATTCCCAGTACAGTCCCACGTATATCCCCATTTACTACTATACTGATATATATACATCCCAGTACACACACTATATACCCATACTAACTATACTGATATACTATATATCCCGTACATCCCACTATATCCCCCATACTGACTATTACTGATAGTATATATACCCAGTACATCCCACATATCCCCATACTACTATAATGATATATCGACATCCCAGTACACCCCACTATATCCTTTCATACTACTCTATGATATATTATACATCCCAGTACATTCCACTAATCGCCCATCAATACTGAATATGATAGGTCATCCCAGTACATCCCACATATCCCCATACACGTATACATGATTATCTATAGACATCCCATTACATCCCCACTTATATCCCCCAATACTACTATATTTATACTGAATATATTATCCCGAGTGTTACATCCCACTATATCCCCATACTACTTTACTGATATATATACATCCCACTAGATCACCATACTACTATACTGATATCTTATAACATACCTAGTACATCCCACTATATCCCCAATACTCTATAATGATATAGATAATCCCAGGAAATCCCACTAGATCCCCCATATTACATACTGTATATATACATCCCAGTACCCCCCACTAATCCTCGAAATACTATACTGAGTAATATATAACCCGAGTAATCCCACTAGATCCCCTACTACTAGTAACTTTTTTGGAAATATACACTCCCAGTACACCCACCTTATCCTCATACTACTATATGATTATATTACATACGTAATCCCACTATCCCCATCTACTATGACTGATATTTACATCCCAGTACATCCCATATTCCCATTACTAATAGTACTGATATAGATAATCCCAGTACCCAACCCCCTATATCCCCATACTACTATACTGATGACTATTTTATATAATCCCAGTACATCCACTATTATCCCCATAATACTATACGATATATATACATGCCAGTACAATCCCACTATATACCCATATTTCTACTATAGCTGATATAATACATCCCAGTTACATCCCACCTAGATCCCCACCTACTATACGATGATATATACATCCCGTACATCCCACTATACCCATGACTACTATCGATATATATACATCCCAGTTACATCCGCACTATATCCCCATACTACTATACTGATATTACAATCCCAATATCCCCCTTACTGACTATACTGATATATCTATATCCCAGTACACTCCCACCCAAAAAAACTTTTTGTTTAATATCCATACTACTATTACTTGAATATAATATTATACATCCCAGTACATCCCACTATATCCAATACTACTATACTGATATATATATATATACATCCCAGACACCCACTAATCCCCATACTACGTGATACTGATATATATACATCCCATATATCCCCATCCTACTAACTGATATATATTATATCCAGTACACCCCACTATATCCCCATAATACTATAACTGATATATATAATATAGACATACCAGTACATCCCACTATATGCCATACTACTATTACGATATATAGATATACATCCAAGTACATCCCAAATATTCCCCATACTACTATACGATATAATATCAAGTACACCCCACTATATCCCTCATTACTACTATTTACTGCTATATATTACATCCCACTATATACCCATTCTAACTTACTGATATATATATTATCCCAGTATCACCCCAGAACTATATCCCCATACTACTATTTGATATATATCATCCCACTATATCCCCATATACTATTAATGATATATATACAGTCACACTATATCCACTATATCCCCATACTACTTAATGAATATATAGACATTCCACTATATCCCATATATCCCCATACTACTATAAGATATATATACATCCACTATATCCCCATACTAACTATACTGATATATATACATCCCAGTACATCCCACTATATCCCCATCTACTAATAATGATATATATATAGTCCCAAAGTACACCAACTATAGCCCCATACTACTATACTGATAGATATACATACCACTATATCCCTTACGACTATCTTGAGCTATATACATGCCCAGTACATTCCCACTATATCCCCAACTACTATATATTATATATTACTCCAGAATCCCCACTTAGCCCCAGACGACTATACCTGATATATATATATATAGACAAGTAAATCCCACTATATCCCCATACGCTATAGTGATATAATACATCCCAGTACATCCCACTATATCCCATACTTACATACTGGATATACTATCGATAGATACCAGTACACCCCACATATACCCCATATACGTATACTGATAATATTAATCCCAGTACATCCCACTATATTCCCCATACTACTATAATGATACTATTACATCACAGTACATTCCCACTATATCCCATTACTACCTACTGAATATATATATCCCAGTTACATCCTACAATCCCCATACTACTATACTGAATAATATACATCCCAGTCACCCCACCTATATCCCCATACTACATAATGATATCTATATACCATCCCAGACATCCACTATATTCCCCATATACTAAGCTGAGATATATTATATCCCAGTACACCCCCTATATCCCAATACTACTATACTGATATAAATATACATCCCACTTATCCCCATACGAATATACTTGAGTTATAGTATACATCCCACTATATCCCCATAATAAATATACTGATATATATACACCCCCACTATATACACATACTACTCTACTGATATAATTTACATTCCCAATATACCCCATATGACTATACTGATATATATACACCAGTACACCCCACTTATATCACATAACTTACTATACTGATATATATATCCAGTACACCCCCATATATCCCCCATACTACTATCCTTGTATATATAATCCAGTAAACACCAACTATATCCCCCATACGACGATACTGATATTATATCCCAGTACATCCCACTATTCCCATACTACTATACTGATATATATACAATCCACGGTACATCCCCACTATATCCCCCAGACTACATATACTGATATATCTACACCCACATAGCCACAAATATATACTGATATATATACATCCCAGTACATACCCACATATTCCCATTCATAACTACTATTACTGATATATATACACCCACTATATCCCCATACTACTAGACTGATAGATATATTATCCCAGTACACCCCACCTATAACCATACTACATACTGATATATATAATCCAGTACCTCCCACTAATACCCCATACTTACTATACTGATATATATATACACCCCCTATATCCCATACTACTAATGATATATATATATCCACAGTACACCCCCAATAGAGCCCCATAATACTATATGATAAATATATATATCCCAGTAGCATCCCACTATATCCCCATACTACTATACTGATATATATATATCCCAGTACACCACTATACCCAATACTACTATACTGATATATATATATCCCCAGTACATCACACTATATCCCCATACTACTGTACTGATATATATATAATCCCAGACATCCCACTATATCCCCATACTACTATACTGATATATATACATCCCAGTACACCCCACTGCCAACTATATCCCCATACTACTATACGATATATATACATCCCAGTACATCCCACTATATCCCCATACTACTATACTGATATCATATACATCCCAACTTATTCCCATTTAACTACTATATGATATATATATATTCCCAGTACATCCCCACTATATTCACCATTTACTACTATACTGATATATATACATCCCAGTACATCCCACTATATCCCCAGTACTACTATAAGGATATATATATATATCCCAGTACACCCCACTATATCCCCATCTACTATACTGATATATATATATCCCAGTACACCCCACTATATCCCCATACTACTATACTGATATAGATACATCCCAGTACATCCCACTATATCCCCATACACTATACTGAATATATATACATCCAGTAACACCCCACGATGATCCCCATGGTACGTTACTTATACTGATGTTATATATCCCAGTACACCCCACTATATCCCATTAGACGTAGACTGATAATATACATCCACACTATATCCACAGACGTACCTATATGATATATATCTATCCCGCAGTACATCCCCATACCCAGACTACTATACTGATATATATATAAATCCCGTACATCCCACTATATCCCCATACTACTATACTGATATATATATACATCCCCAGTACATCCACTTATCCCCATATACGTATAGACTGATATATATATCCCAGTACACCCGCACCCTATATTCCCCATACTATATACTGATATATATTACTCCCATATATCCCCTACTACTATACTGATATATATACACCCACTATCTCCCCAGAATATATAAATGATATATATACATCCCCAGTACACATCACTTATCCCCCTACTACTATACTGATATAGATAGATCACAGTACAACCACACGATACTCCCATACTACTATACTGATATATACATCCCAGTACATCCCACTATATCCCCATACTACTATACTGATATATATACACCCCACTATATCCCCATACTACTATACTGATATATATACATCCCAGTAAACATCTCACTATATCCCCATACTACTATACTGAAGTATATATATCCCAGTTTAAACCCCCACGGATATCACCATATACTATACTGATATATATACCTCCCAGACATCCCACTATTCCTCATTATAATATCGGATATATATATCCCAGTACACCCCCACTATATCCCCATACTACTATACTGATATATATACATCCCACTATATCCCCATACTACTATACTGATATATATACATCACATGACATCCCACTATATCCCATTACTACTATACTGATATATATAATATATCCAATCACCCCACATATCCCCATACTTACTATAACTTGAGGATAGATAAGTAATCCAGTACACCCCCACCTATATCCCAGACTACTATACTGATATATATACATCCCCAAGTACATCCCACTATATCCCCATTGACTACTATACTATAATCTTATATTACATCCCAGTACACCCACTCTATCCCATACTACTATACTGTATATTATATCCAGTGCACCCCACTATATCCCCATACTACTATACTGATATATATACATCCACTATTCCCCTACTGACTATACCTGATATATATATATCCCAAGTACATCCCACTATTATCCCCATACTACTATACTGATCATTATACATCCCACTATATCACCATACTACTATACTGATATATATATACATCCCAGTACATCCCCACACTACACTTATACTGATATATATATCCCAGTACACCCCACTATATCCCCATACTACTATACTGATATATATATATCCCAGTACATCCCACATATCAATACTACTATACTGATATATATACTGCCCCACATATCCCATACTACTATACTGATATATATACATCCCAGTACACCCAACTATATCACCATACTTACTCTCTGATATATATATATCCCCCAGTACACCCACTATAGCCCATACTACTATCCTGATATATATACATCCCAGGACATCCCAAGTATATCACCATACTACTATAACTGACATTATATATATATCCCAGTACACCCACTATATCCCCATTACTACGATACGGAATATAACATCCCAGTATCACCCCACTATATCCCCATACTACTATACTGATATATATACATCCCAGTACACCCCACTATATCCCCATACTATATATGAAGATCGACATTACACTATATCCCCCATACTACTTTACTGATATATATACATCCCAGTACACCCACTATATCCCCATACTACTATACTGATATATATACATCCCACTATATCCCCATACTACTATACTGATATATATACATCCCAGTACCACCATCTATATCCCCATACTACTATATGATATATATATACATCCCAGTACACCCCACTATATACCCATACTACTATACTGATAGTATATATTAATCCCAGTGAGTACATCCCACTATATCCCCATACTACTATACTGAGATATATATATATATATATATATATATATATATATATATATATATCCAGTACACCACTATTATCCCCATACTACTATACTGATGGTTATATATAACATCCCAGTGTTAAACCCCATATATCCCCATACTTACTTACTGATATATCATAATCCCAGTAATCCCACTATACCCCATACTACTATACTGAGATATATAATAGCCAGTACACCCACGATATCCCATCTGACTATACTGATATTATACGTCAGTACATCCCACTATATCCCCATACTACTATACTGATATATATACATCCCAGTACATCCCACTATTATCCCCATACTACTATACTATATATTATTACATCCCAGTACATCCCACTATTCCCATATACTTATACTGATATATATAACATACCAGTACATCCCCACTATATCCGCATACTCCTATACTGAAATATACATCCCAGACACCCCACTAGATCCCCATACTACTATGACTGATATTATATACATCCTCATTACATCCCATATATCCCATACTACTATAACTGATATAGATATTACATCCCAGATATCCCATATATCCCCATACTTATGATACTGATATATATATATAATCCAGTACACCCCCACTATAATCCCCATTACTACTATACTGAATATAACCATCACAGTACATCCCACTATATCCCCATACTACTATACTGATATATATACATCCCAGTACACCCCACTATATCCATCCTAGCTATACTGATATATATACATCCCACTATATCCCCATACTACTTACTGAGATATATACATCCCAAGTTTACACGCCCACGATATCCCCATACTACTATATGATATATATAACATCCCATACACCCCACTATATCCACCATACTACTATACTGATATATATACATCCCAGTACCTCCCACTATATCCCCCCCCATACTACTATACTGATATATATACATCCAGTACATCCCACTATTATCCCCATACTACTATACTGATATATATACATCCCAGTACATCCCACTGATAGCCCCATACTACTATAATGATATATATACATCCCAGTACATCCCACTATATCCCCATACTACTATACTGATATATACATCCAGTACACCCCACCTATATCCCATACTAGATACTTGATATATATAAATCCCAGTAAATCCCACTATATCCCATTACTACTATACTGATATCTATATACATCCCAGTACATCCACTATATCCCCCATTATACTATAACTGATAAATATATATCCCAGTACACCCCACATATCCCCATACTACTGTAGCTGATATATTATACATCCGGTCCATTCCCAATATATCCCAATACTACTATACTGATATAATATACATCCCAGTACATACCACGATATCCCCATTACTACTATTCTGATAAATAAATCCCAGTAAACCCCACTCTATCCCCCATACTACTATACTGATATTATATACATCCCAGTACACCCCACTATATCCCCATACTACTATACTGATATATATACATCGCAGTACATCCCACTATATCCCCATACTACTATACTGATATATATACTATCCCAAGTACAATCCCACTATATCCCGCAGACTACTATACTTGATATATATACATCCCACTATATCCCCATTACTACTATACTGATATAGATACACACAGTTACACCCCACTATATCCCCCATAATACATATACTGATATATATATGACATCCCTAGTGACATGCCCACTATATTCCCCATACTACATACTGATCTCACTGTCCCCCACCTCTATACGAGTTATTATACATCTATTTTACAGACAGTTAATCCCAGTAAATGGCCCCTGATATTCCCCATACTACTATACTGATACTCACTGTCCCCCCCATTAACTGATATTAACATCATTTACAACCAGTGTAATCCCCATACAATCCCACTATATTCCCATACTACTTTACTGATCTCACTGTCCCCACCCTTATACTGATATAGTATACATCTATTTACAGACCAGTTTAATCCAGTATATTCCCACTATTATCCCCATACTTACTAGTAACTGATCTCACTGGTCCCT
Source organism: Hymenochirus boettgeri (assembly GCA_019447015.1). Taxonomy (NCBI): domain Eukaryota; kingdom Metazoa; phylum Chordata; class Amphibia; order Anura; family Pipidae; genus Hymenochirus; species Hymenochirus boettgeri. Next base: position 11,465 of record JAACNH010001168.1, read on the forward strand.
TTCCCTATACTGGATTATATATCATCTATTACAGACCAGTTAATCCCAGTACATTCCCACTATATCACCCATACTACTATACGTGATCTCACTGTCCCACCCTATACTAAATATATATACATCTATTTACAGACCAGTTAATCCCAGTACATCCCACTATATCCCCATACTACTATACTGATCTCACGTCCCCATCCTTATACTGATATATATACATCTTATGTACCGACCAGTTTAATCAGTCATTCCCCTATATCCCCATACTACTATACGATCTCACTGTCCACACCCCTATTACTGATTATATAAGACAATCCTTACAGACCATTATAATCCAGTACGATCCCATATAATCCCCCCCCCCAAATACGATATATGATCTCACTGTCCCTTCCCTTATACTGATATATATAAATTCTATTACAGGACCAGTGAATCCCAGTATATCCCATATATCCCCATACTACTATACTGATCTCACGTCCCCACCCCTTATACTGATATATATACATCCATTTACAGACAGTAAGCCCAGTATATTCCCCACTAAATCCCCATACTACTATACTGATCTCACTGTCCCCACCCTATACTGATATATATACATCTATTTACATACCAGTTAATCCCAGTATATCCACTATATCCCCATACTACTATACTGATCTCACTGTCCCTTCCCTTATACTGATATATATACATCCATAGACCTACCGCCCTTTATCACTAGACACTTACTGTTGATCAGTCTGACGTTCTGGTTTATCTTGAATTGAATGTGATTATTTTTATCTTTGTAGGTTCTTATGTGTGTTGACCATGCAGCTAGTTCAAGCCATGTTCCGATTCCCTGGCACTTCCTTGTTTCTCAGAGTCACTCAAATGCCTTGTGTTCCCCCTTCCAGAGGGAGAAAGTCTCGCACCGATCCCCCTGCTAAATCTAAGCTCTCACGCATTAAATATCCCCCACTGGTTTGTGTACAGGAACTTCTGAATGTGACCAGGAGGTACGGAGAATATAATGCTATTCTGGGCGCTATGAGGTAGGTTACAATGTCACAATTGGTCTGTAACCTGTGAATTAAATGTACAAGGTAGAAAGTGTCAGAAAAGCACTGCGAGTCCTGAGAATATAAATTCACTATGTTCAATTGTCTGTTTATTCTGCAGCCTATGTATATGCCATCTACCTTATTTATGTACCCAGAGAACACCAGGGGACAGTGAGGTGATCCCTATATATGATCTCCATCTACTACCTTATTTTATGTACCAGAGAAACCCAGGGACAGGTGAGTGATCCCTATTATATTTCCCATCTACCTTATTTTATGTACCTCACCAGAGAACACCAGGGACAGTGAGATTATCCCTATATATGGATCCCCATTACCCTTATTATTACCAAGAACACCATGGGGACAGTGAATGATCCTATCTATGATTCACCCTCTACCTTATTTATGTACCCAGAGACACCAGGGAACAGTGAGATATCCCTATATATGATCCCTCTCCCTTATTTATGTACCCAGAGCACACCAGGAACAGTGAATATCCTATAATATGATCCCGCATCTACCTTTATTTATTTACCAGAGAACACCAGGGGACAGTGAGGTGAATCCCTATAATATATCCCCCTCTAACCTTATTATGTACCCAGAGAACCCCAGAAGAACAGTGAGATGATCCCTAATATGATCCCCATCTACCTATTATGTACCCAGATACACCATAGAACAGTGAGATGATCCCTATATATGATCCCATTACCTTATTTAATGTCACCCAGAAGAACACCATAGAACATGAGATTATTCTATATCTGATCCCCTCTTACCTTATTTATGTCCCGAGAACACCAGGACCGTGAGATGATTCTATATATGAGCCCCATCTACCTTATTTATGTACCCAGAGAACACCAGGGGACATGATGATGATCTCCTAGATATGATCCCCTCTACCTATTTATGTACCCAGAGAACACTCCAGGGGACAGTGAGATTGATTCCTATATATAATCCCCTATCTATCCTTGATTTTTATGACCCGAAGCAAACACCCAGAGAACAGTGAAGATGATGCCTATTATGATCCCCATCTACCTTATTTATGTACCCAGAGAACACCAAGGACAGTTGAGACATGATTCCTATATATCATCGCCTATCTCTTCCTTATTGTGTATGTACACCACAGAGAACACTCAGGGGGACAGTGAGATGATCCCTATAATGATCCCTATCTTCCTTATTTATGTACCCGAGACACCAGGGGACAGTGAGATGATCCCATATATGACCCCATCTACCTTATTTATGTCGCCACAGAGTACACCCAGAGAACCAGTGAGATGATCCCATATTTGACCCCATCTCCTATTTATGTACCCCGAGAACACCAGGATAGTGGATGATCCCTATTATGCTCCCCATCTACCTTAATTTATGTACCCAGAGACCCCCAGGGATAGTGAAGATACTCCCTATATATGATCGCCATCCCTACCCTAATTTATGTAACCCACAAGAACCCCACCAAGGGGACAGTGAGATGTCCCTATATAGGATCCCCATCTACCTTTATTATGTACCACAGAGAACTCCATCGACAGTAGAGATTATCCCTATATAGGAATCCCCATCTACCTTATTTATGATACCCAGAACACGGGACAGTGAGAGATCCCTATAAATACTGATCCCCATCTACCTTATTTATGTACCCAGAGAAACCAGGGTAAGTGGATATATCCCCCTATATATTGATCCCCATCTACCTTATTTATGTACCAGAGAACACCCAGGGACGTGCAGATGATCCCTATATTGATTCCCCATCTACCTATTCCTAGTGTAGCCTCAGATAACACCAGGGGACAGTGAGATGAATCCCTATATATGAATCCCACATCTACCTTATTTATGTAACCCAGAGAACACCAGGGTACCGTTGAGATGATCCCACTAATATATGATCTCCCATCTAACCATTAAATTTATGTACCCAGGAGAACACCAGTGGACAGTGAAGATGATCCCCTATATATAAATCCCCCATCTACCCTATTATGTAACCTCAGAAACACCACAGGGGGATAGTGGAGATGACCCTATATATGATGCTCCACCATCTACCTGAATTTTGTACCCCAAGAAACACCAGTGGAACAGTGAGATGACCCTATATAGAATCCCCATCTACCACCATGATTTTGTACCAGAGAACACCAGTGGACAGTGAGATGATCCCTATAATAGAAATCCCTATCTTACCTGATTTATGTACCCAGAGAACCCAGGGGACAAGTGAGATGATCCCCTATGTATGTCCCCATCTACCTTATTTATGTCCCAGAGAATCACCCGGGGACAGTGAGATGATCCCTATAATAACCCCATCGACCTTATTAGGTACCCAGAGAACCCAGGGGATAGTGGAGATGATCCCTACCATATATGATCCCCATCTACTTATATTATGTACCCAGAGAACACCAGGGACAGTAGATGATCCCTATACTATATCCCCATCGCCCTTGAGTTATGTAACCCAAGAACACCAGGGAAACCGTGAGATGATCCCATATATGATCTCCACTCTACCTTATTTATGTAGTCCCAGAGAACACCAGGGAACATCTGGGATGATTCCTATATATGAGTCCCATCTACCTTATTTAGGTACCCAGAGAACACCAGGGGATAGTGAGATGATCCTAATATAGGATCCCCATCTCCCTTATTTTATTTACCCAAGAACACCAGGGACAGTTAGATGATCCCTATATATGGATCCCCATCTAACTACCCGTTTATTTATGTACCCAGAGACCACCATGGACCGTGGAGTGATCCCTATATATGAGTGCCCCTCTACCTTATTTATGTACCCAGATATAACCACAAGGGGACAAGTGAGATGATCCCTATATTGATTTCCACCATCTACCTTATTTAATGGACCCCAGAGAACACCAGGGGACAGTGAGCTGATCCCTATATATGATCCCTATCTACCTTATTTTATGGTACCCGAATAACACCAGGGGACAGTGAGATGCTCCCTATATATGATCCCTATCTACTTCGTTATGTACCCAGAGAACACCAGGGGACGCGTGAGTGAGCCCTATTAGAATCCCCATCTACCCTTAATTTATGTACCGCAGAGAACCCAGGGGCAGTGAGATGATCCCATATATGATCCCCATCTAACCTTTTTATGTACCCCAGAAGAACCCCAGGGGACAGTGAGATGATCCCCTATGATATGGCATCCCCCTTCTACCTTATTTATGTACCCAGAGAACACCAAGAACGAGTTGAGATGATCCCTAATATATAATCCCCATCTACCTATTATTACCCTAGAACACCAGGGGATAGTGGAGATGATCCCCTATAATGATCCCCATCACCTTATTTCTGTACCGGCAGAGAACACCAGGGGATAGTGAGATGAATCCTATATAAATGATCCCCATCTAACCCTTATTTATGTCACCAAAGACACCAGTGCCAGTGAGATGATTCCCTATAATATGATTCCCCATCTACTTATTTAGTTACCGCAGAAACACCAGGGGACATGAGATGATCCCTATATATGAATCCAATCTACCTTCTTTAATACCCGAGAACCCAGGGGACAGTGAGATGATCCCTATATATGATCCCCCCATCTACCTTATTTATGTACCCGAGAATACCAGGGGGACAGTGAGATGAATCCCTAATATATACCCCCTCTACCTGATTTATGTACTCCAGAGAACACCAGGGGACAGTGAGAATTGATCCCTATATATGATCCCCTCACTACCCGTTATTTATGTACCCAGAAAACACCAGGGGACAGTGAGATGAATCCCTATAATATGATCCCATCTACCTTATTTTATGTAACCCATAGAACCCCAGGGATAGTGAGATGTCCCTCTATATATCCCCATGCTACCTTATTTATTAACCGCAGAGAACACCAGGGGACAGTGAGATGATCCCTATTATGACCCCATCTACCCTTATGGTGTACCCAGAGAACACCAGGGACAGGTGAGATGATCCCTAGATATGATCCCCATCTACCTTATGTAATGTCCCCAGGAGAACCCAGGGACAGTGAGATGATCCCTATTATGATGCCCTATCTCCCTTAGTTTATGTACCCAAGAAACACCAGGTTACAGTAGATGATCCCTATATAATGATACCCCATCGTACCTTATTTGAGGTACCAGAGAACCCCAGAGGGACAGTGAGAGGATCCTTTATATATGACCCCCATCTACCTTATTTATTACCCAGAGGTGTCGCCAGCGGACACTGACGATGATCCCTATGAAAAACTAAACCAAAACTTTTGAAAAAATCCCCCATCTACTTATTTATGTACCCAGAGAACACACATGAACAGTGAGATGATCCCTATAATATGATCCCATCTACCTTAAAATTTATGTACCAGAGAACACCAGCGGGACAGTGAGATGCATCCCTATATACATCCCCAGCTACCGTATTCTATGCTACCCATAGAACACCAGGGGACAGTGAGAATGATCCCTCTCATATCAATCCCCTCTACCTTATTTATGTACACTAGAACGACCCAGGGGACCAGTGAGATGATCCTATCTATGATCCCCATCTTACCTTAGTTACTATGTACCCAGAGAACACCAGGGGACAGTGAAGATGATCCCTCTAATATGGAATCCCCATCTACCTTTTTATGTACCGCAGAGCACACCAGGGGACCGTGAGACTCGATCCCTATATATGATCCCCATCTCCCTTATTTATTTACCCACAGAACACCAGGGCCAGTGAGACTGATCCCTTATTGACTCCCCATCTACCCTTTTTATGTACCCAGACGACACCACGGACTAGTGAGCATCATCGCCTATATAAGGACTCCATCACTCTTTAGTACCCCGAGAACACCAGGGAACCAGTGGGATGATTCCTATATATGATCCCCCATGCTACCTTATTTAATGTACCCCAGCGGAACACCATAGAACAGTGAGATGCTCCCTATATTAATATCGCGCTCCCCATCTACCTTATTTATGTACCGCAGAGAAACACCAGGGGATAGTGAGATGATCCCTATAGTATGATCCCCATCGAGCTTAATTTATGTCCCCAGAGAACAGCCAGGTATAGGAGATGATCTCTATATATGATCCCCCCCATCTACCTATTTATGTACCCAGAGATCCAGGGGACAGTGAGATGAATCCCTAATATACGATCCCCATCTATACCTTATTTATGTACCCATGAACACCAGGGGACAGTGGAGTATCCCTATATATGATCCCCCCCATCTACCTTTATATTTATGTCCCCCATAGAACACGCATGGACAGTGAGAATATCCCATATATATGATCCCCCATCTACCTTATTTATGTACCCAAAGAACCCAGGGGACAGTGAGATGATCCCTATAGACTGATCCCTTCTCACTTATTTTGTACCCAGAGAACACCAGTGACAGTGAGATTAATCCACTATATATGATCCCTATCTACCTTATTTATGTACCCGAGAACACCATGGGACAGTGAGAGCCCAGGGGATAGTGAGATGATCCCATATAATAGCGAATCCCCTCTACACTATATTTTGCTCCAGAGAACACCAGGTGACAGTGAGATGATCCCTATTATGGCATCCCCATCTACCTTATTTATGTCACCCAAGAACACCAGGGGACAGTGAGATGACTCCTATATATGTCCCCATCTCCTTATTTAGTTACCCAGAGAACACCAGGGGACAGGAGATGATCCCTATATATGATCCCCATCTCCTTATTTATTTATGTACCCCAGAGAACACCAGGGGACATGAGATGATCCCTATATATGATTCCCCATCTACCTTATATTTTATGTACCTCAGTAGAACACCAGTGGACATGAGATGATCCCTATCTTGATCCCTCCATCTACCTTATTTATGTACCTCAGAGAACCCCAGTTGGAACAGTGATGATTATCCCTATATTGACATCCCTATCTACCG
>JAACNH010001168.1:18627-58568 GCA_019447015.1 Hymenochirus boettgeri
CAAGTTTTTAAACTTTTATTTAACTTGTTTGTTTCGGTCTCTTGTTATTTATTGCCACTCTCTCCACCGAGCCCTTAACACAATTAATTGTCCCCATGTCTTTGCTCCCTATTTTCGCCCCCTTCTCGATAGCCCTTCATTTTCCTAACCCCCATTACTTTTGTTGTCCTTGTTTTTTTTTGTTTGCCTGTGCCCCTTGTTCTGCACTCTTCTATAGTTATTAATTTCCCTCTTTAAAACCATTACTTTTGGTCTTGTGATTGCACCCCCCTACTATAGGTTCCATTTTAACATTCTTGGTTCCCGTCTGTCCATTTCGGTCCTTCGCTCTATTTTTGTGCCCCGACTTTTCTCTCCCCAGTTTTGATTTGTTTTCAACTTTATCCCCCTTGTTTAAACATTACTTGTTGTCTTGTTTCTTTTCTGCACTTGCATTATTCCCCCCTCTATTAACCACCGTTAAACATTACTTGTTGGTCCTTGTCTGCTCCTCCCCCTCTTCATGTTGCATGCACTTCTATCTCCTAGTTAAAACATACTTGTGGTCCCCCCTGTTGTCTCCTTTTGACACCTCCTCATAGTTACCAGTTTTTAGTTTTCCCGTAAACCCAGTACTTCGGTGCTTTGTTATTGCTTTCCTTGCACACCATACTCTTCTAGTTTTTTAAAACATTATATTGGGTCTTGTTCAGTACACTCTCTATAGGTTTAAACATTACTGTGTCTGTTATTGCCAATCTCTAAGTTAACCATTACTTGTGTTGCTGTATTGAAACTCTTATAGTTATTAAACTCCCTTTTTTCTTTTTCTTTTTCCCCCCCCCTTTCCATCTCCCATTGGTGTCTTTCCGCTCTCTCGCCTCTGCCATTTGGTTTTTGGCCCATCGCTTTTTTGCCTCATTAGCCCTCTAAACATTATATTGCCTCTTGTTCCCCTGCCGTCCTCCTATCTGGCACCACCGATCTCTTTAGCCTTAACCCCCCATTGACACTGTGTCTTTGTTTTATTACAATCCTCCTATAGTTAAACATATTGTGTCGTGTTATTGAGCTCTTATAGTTAAACATTACTTGTGTCGTGTTATTGCACTCTTATAGTTAAAAACATTAATTGTGTCTTGTTTGTTACCTATGGTCTATTTTCTTGTTGACTCTCTATAGTCTAAACATTACTGTGTCTTGTTGTTGCACTCCTATAGTTAAAAACGGTACTGTGTCTTGTTTATTGACCCTCTTAGTGAAACATTACTTGTGTATTGTTATTGCACTCTCTATAGTTAAAACTTACTTGTGTCCCTTTTGGTCTGTGTATGACTCTCTATAGTTAAACATTACTTTTGGTGTCTTTGTTATTGCACTCTCTATTAGTTTTTTAACATTAACCTTTGTCTTGTTGTTGCCACTCTTTATAGTTTAAACATTACTTGGTGTCTTGTTTTGCCTCTCTATAGTTAAACACTTACTTGTGTCTTGTTGTTGAACTCTTCTATAGTTACATACTGTGTGTGTACTTCAGTGAACTTTATGTCGTCTTGTTATTGCAGCCTCTATATTAAACATTACTTGTGTCTTGTTTATTATTGCACTCTCTATAGTTAAAACATTACTTGTGATCTGTGTTGTTGCACTCTCTATGAGTTAAATTTACTTGTGTCTTGTTATTGCACTCTCTACTAGTTAAAAAACATTTACTTGTGTCTGTTGTTGCACTCTCTATAGTTAAACATACTGTGTCTTGTTGTTGCACTCTTCTATAGTTAAAATTGACACTGGTCTGGTTGTTGCACTCTCTATAGTTAAACATTACTTGTGTCTTGTTGTTGCACCTCTTATAGTTAAAATTACTTTTGTCTTGTTTTGCCTCTCTATTAGGTTAAACATGAACTGTGTCTTTTGTTTTGCAACCTCTATATCGTTAACTTACTTGTGTCTTGTTGTTGCACTCTCTCATAGTTAACATACTTGTGTTGTTTTGTGGCATCGCTCTATAGTTTAAACAGTACTTGTGGTCTTTGTTGTTGCTACTCTCAAATAGTTAAACATGACTTGTTGTTTGTTATGCACTCTTCTATGAGTTAAATGAATTAACTTGTGTCTTGTGTATTCGGCACTCGCTGACGAGTTCAAACATTACTTTGTTGTTGTATTGTTGAACTCTCTATCAGTTAAACATTACTTGTCTTGTTAGTTTGACACTCTCTAGATTAAAACATTCTTGTGTCTTGTTTGCACCCTTAGTTAAAACATGACTTGTGTCTTGTTATTGCACCTCTATAGTTAAACATGAACTTGTGTCTGTTGTTTGCCTTTATTTTAAACTTACTTGTGTTTGTCTGTTTCCACTCTTAGCGTAAACATTACCTTTGTCTGTGTGCACTCTCTATTTTATTTAAACATTACTTGTGCCTTGTTATTGCACTCTCTATTTTAACATTTGTGCTTGTTATTGCATCTCTATGTTAAACATTACTTGTGCTTGTTAGTTGCCACTCTCTATGGTTAAACATACTTGTGTTGTTGGTTTGCACCCTCTATAGGTTAACAATAGCTGTGTCTTGTTGATTGCAAACTCTCTATAGTTAAACATTACTTGTGTCTTGGTTATTTCACTCTCTATAGTTAAACATACTTGGTGTCTTGTTGTTGACTCTCTATAGTTAATATGTCGTATTCACTCTATAGTTCCTCTGTGTCTGTTGTGCACTCTCTAGTAACATTACTGTGTCTTTTTATTGCCACTTCTCTCATTGTTAAACTTACTTGTTGTCTTGTTGTGCACTCTTATATAGTTAAACATTACTGTGGTCTTGTATTTGACTCTCTATATTAAACCATTACTTGTGTCTTGTGTTGCACTCTCTCTATTAACCATTACTGTTTCTTGGTTATTGCACTACCTCTATAGGTAAACATTACTTGGTCTTGTTTGCCCTCTCTATAGTTAAACATTGATGTGTGTCTTGTTATTGAACTTCTATTAGTTAATTATGTTTGTGTTACTCTATATAAACTTACTTGTGTCTTGTTATTTTGCACTCCTCTATAGTTAAACATTACTTGTGTCTTGTTTTGCACTCTCTAAGTAACATTACTTGTGTCTTGTTATTGCACCTTCTCTATAGTTAAACATTACTGTGTCTGTTGTTATTGACACTATCTATAGTTTAAACATTACTTGTTTCTGTTGTTGCCACTCTCTATAGTTAAACATACTTGTGTCTTGTGTTGCACTCTCTATAGTTAAAACATTAGCTTGTGGCCCTCATAGTTAACTTACTTTTGCTGTATCATCTCTAATAGTAACATTACTTGTTCTTATTGTTTATTATTCTCTATAGTTAAACATGACTTGTTCGTTGTTGACTATCTAATAGTTAAACAGTTACTGTGTCTTGTTATTGCATCTCTATGTTAAACATTACTTGTGTCTTGTTATTGTACCTATATAGTTAAACATTACTTGTGTCTGTTTATTTGGTAACTACGTTGTCTAGTTATGCATTTTAGTTAAACATTACTTGTGTCTTGTTATTGTACTCTCTATAGTTAAACATTACTTGTGTCTTGTTATTGTACTCTCTATAGTTAAACATTACTTGTGTCTTGTTATTGCATCTCTTAAGTTAAAATTACTTGTTAATTGGCTTGTTATGCACTCTCTATGTTAAAACATTATATTGTGTCGTGTTATTTGTAACTCTCTATAGTTAAACATGACTTGTGTCTTGTATTGTACTCTCTATAGTTAACCTTTGCTTGTGTCTTGTTGTTGCACTCTCTATAGTTAAACATTACTTGTGTCTTGTTATTGCACTCTCTATATGTAAACATTACTTGTGTCTTGTTATTTGCACTCTCTATAGTTAAACATTACTTTGTCTTGTTGTTGCACTCTCTATAGTTTACATTTCTGTTATTGACGAGGTGTGTCTAGAGTCTTGGTTATTCATTTAGCACATTACCTTGTCTTATTGATTATAGTTAAACATTTACTTGTGTCTGGTGTTTGTACTCTCTATAGTTTAACATACTACTTGTGTCTGTGATTGTTGCACCTCTAGATGTTTAAAACATAACTTGTGTCTTGTTTTGGCACTCTATAGTTAAACTATTACTTGTGTCTTGTTTTGCACTCTCTATAGTTATAAAACATATCTGTGTCTGTTTTGCAATCTCGTATATTATAACATTACTTGTGTCTTGTTATTGCACTCCTCGATAGTTAAACTCTGACTTGTGTTCTTGTTATTGTACTTCCCTATAGTTAAAACATTACCTGTGTCTGTGTTGCTGCTATGTGCTTTATTCGAGCTCACCTAACCTACTCTCTTTTTGAGTATGTCCTGACTTGAAAAGGGAAAGTGGCGTGGGAACAAAACCTAATTGTTTGTGCATCTGGTAGTTAACTGTGTGGTTGCACTCCTCTATAGTTAAACATTCTTGTGTCTTATGCGAATCTCTATAGTTAAAACATCGACTGTGTCTTGTTAGTTGCCACTCTCTATAGTTAACATTACTTGTGTCTTGTTATTGAACTCTCCTAGTTAAACATTACTTTGTGTCTGTGTTAATTGTTCTCATAGTTAAACATTACTTGTGTCTTGTTATTGCACTCTCTATAGTTAAACATTACTTGTGTCTTGTTGTTGCACTCTCTATAGTTAAACATTACTTGGTCTAGATGTGCAAGGGGCAATAGGTTCTAGTGTAAATAGAACTATGCAGTATAGGTAGATTTTAACATGAGACCACTAGAACCTTTTATAGGATTTATAAGTTGGTCAGTGTTAATCTAGATGGGCGTACTGGTCGGTCTCACAGGAACAGCAGAACATCTAAACACGTGTGAGGTTTTCCTGCTGTTTCTGTGTTTCTTATCTTGGATGTCACCTAACCGCCACACTGCCTGGTCTCGTTAAGTAGGTTGACTGCTGGTTAGAGGGATCATTCTTCTAGTCTTATCTTGGCGGCTGAGCTGCTCTTTATATATAATTTATATTGTGCTTTGCTTTTGTCCCTTGTTAGAGCAGAATTTAAAGAGGGTTATTCCTTCGTGCACAATTATGATGAAAAGGTTAGGATCGCTGGCAGAAACAGCGCCACCGCCTGGATAAGTGAGGGGCATATGGCTCTGATGGCTTGGCTTGGAATGATGACAACAATTAGAGTACACTGGAGGAAGGGTGAGTCATTACCAATAAGAACAGCTGATCCTTTTGCAGGTGTTACATGTCAGCCTATTAGCGTCTGGTATTGGTTACATCAAGAAAGATCCAACCAATAACGGGAAAGTGGGAATCACTGATCTCAGTGGATTCTGCTTATCGGGACATTGTACACAGGAAGGGTGCCCCTCCATCCTGATTCCTACTGACACACAATATAATACAAATTCCGTATTTGTCACACACAATACTGGAAAATAAACAAAGTATTAGTGGTACTGTCACGCTTATTCAATAATTATAATGCATACCATTGGTGGTATTAGTGGTCCTGTCACAAACAATACCTAAAAATACTAACCAGAGTATTAGTGGTAATGCCACACACAATACTGATAGTACTAAAAGTATTAGTGATAATTCCAATTCTAATTATACTAAACAAAGTTTAAAGGGCATCTATAGTGGGAAAATGAACTTTTTTTTCTTTTTTTACATGAGTTCTATAATTCCTCCCAACCCCCAGAGTGTCTTGACTTTTTTCAGATTCCCTCTCTGTCCTGAGATGCACAAATTAGAAGAATACGTGATTGCATTCCTCTACTCCTACTGTCAATCAAATCCCTGTGACGTGACCCTCTTACCTGCTTAAGTCCCTCCCTCCTCACTGCTCTGTAACAAACATAGAGATAAGAGCATATGCGCAGGGGGAGGAGTAGCTTTGAATGCAGAGATACGGCTGCATTTCATTTGACCCCTTTCTTGAGCTTTCACTGAATTGATGATGGGTCACAAAGAGAGAGGAATCGTTATTGCAGAAGGGCACGGCGAGATGGTCTCCAGGACAGCTTGCTTTCTATAGCCAACTGTGCGTGGATGTTTTAAGGATGTGAAACCCTAATGCACATTGAGAAAGTTGTCGGGGTAGCAAGGTAAGACATGGAGGAGGTTTAAAAGAGTGAGGAGGGGGAAGAAGGGGGGAGGGGGAAGGGGGGAGGTGCTGCAGAGTGAGAGTCACGAAGAGGAGAGTCACTGACAGAGGAGAGGTACTGACAGTGGAGAAGTGAGAGAGTCACTGACGAAGGAGGTCACTGACAGAGAGAGTCACTGAGAGAGAGAGTCACTGACAGAGAGAGTCACTGACAGAGAGAGTCACTGACAGAGAGAGTCACTGACAGCGAGAGTCACTGACCGATGAGAGTCACTGACAGAGAGAGGAGAGAGTCATGGACAGAGAGAGTCACTGACAGAGTAGTAAGCAAATGAATTAATTATAAGGGCCAATATGTGTTTGTTCACTATAGATGCCCTTTAGTTGTACTGTCACACCTTCTAATTAATTCTAAACGGTGTTAGTGCTACTGGCCACACACAATACTAAACTGAGTATAATGGTACTGTTATACTCGCCTAATAATTGCAATGCTTAAGCTATTGATGGAGTGGTAATAATACTAGATAGTTGTTAGTGGTACTGTCACTTCTTTATATGAATAATACTAATCAGTGTATGTAGTGGGTACTGTCACGGGCACTTCTATATGGGATATACTAATCACTGATTATGGTACTGTCACTTCTAATATGATAATACTTAATCAGTTGTATTAGTGGTCTGATCCCTTCTAATACTGATAATACTAAATTCAGCTGTATTAGTGGTACTGTCACTTCTAATAATGAAATACTAATTAGTGTATATGGTACTGTCAACTTCTAATACTGGATAATACTAATCAGTTTGTATTGGTGGTACTGTCACTTCTAATACTGATTAATACTAATCCAGTGTATTAGTGCGTACTGTCCATCTAATACTGATAATACTAATCAGTGTATTGGTGGTACTTTCACTTCTAAATACTTGCTAATACTAATCAGGTATTGGTGGCACTGTCACTTATAATACTGATAATACTAACCAGATGATTAGTATAGTAACTGTCCACTTTTTTTTGCTCATGTTGCATCTCCAAGTGATTATGTATATTATATGCTGAGTATTTGTTAGGATTTGATGTTATGAACGTGGGATAACTTAAAACCCTGGGCATTGTGGGACGATTGACAATTTCGCTTTTAGCAGGACCCGCTTATTTCTTTTATTGTGAGGATTAAGGTTAGTTTGACGTTGTCCTAGATGGCTGGTTCAGCAATGTTATGGCTTTTTACTGGACCTAGATAATTGCTGTTAGATACTGAAACTTGCACCTTTGCTCCTATGGCAGAAGCAGGAAAGCATGGATTGGAAGCGGGAGGCTCGACGCAACGAAAACGTTGTCTGCACAGCATCGTCTTACAAGAGCAGGGGAGATGATCCGTTATAAAAAGGCAAAAAGGAGATCGAAGAGCTAGGTAACAGATCCAACCTTATTATTTACCCTAGAAACACAGTAGGTCTAGTCTTATATAACAGAATATTCCTTCCACACAATTCCTCCATTACTATATTACTCATGGTTTCCATCCAGGTAACAGATCCAACCTTATTATTGCCCCTAGAAACACAGTAGGTCTAAGTACTTAGTTAACAGAACTTTCCTCCCACCAAGCCTCCATTACTATATACCATGTTCAACGAATCCAGGTAACAGATCCAACCTATTAGTACCCTAGACACACAGTAGGTATAGTACTTATATACAGAATTCTTCCCACAATCCTCCCTTACTATATTACTCATGTTTCCAAATCCAGGTAACAGATCCAACCTTATTAGTTCCCTAGAAAACACAGTAGGTCTAGTACTATATAAGAACTTCCTTTCCCACAATCCTCCCCCTGATATATTACTTCATTTTCCAATCCATGGGGTTAACAGATCCAAACCTTATTATACCCTAGAAAAACACAGTAGGTCTAGTACTTATATACAGAACCTTCTTTCCACAATCCTCCCTTTACTATATTACTCCATGTTTCCAGTCCAGTACAGATTCCAACTTAGTATACCATAGAGAAAACACAGTAGGTCTAGTACTTATATAACAGGAACTTCCTTTCCCACAAATCCTCCCTTTACTATATTACTCCATGTTTCCAATCCAGTAACAGATCCAACCTTATTATTACCATAGAAAACACAGTTAGGTCCTAGTACTTATATAACGATCTTCTTTTCCCACAATTCATCCTTCTATCTTAACTCCATGTTTCCAATCCAGGGTAACAGATCCAACCTTATCATACCCAGAAAAACACAGTAGGTCTAGTACTTATATAACGAACTTCCTGTCCCACAAAATCCTCTTACTATATTACTCAATGTTTCCAATCCAGGTAACGATCAACCTTCTCATTACCCCGAAAAACACAGTAGGTCTAGTACTTATATAAAACAGAACTTCCTCCCCACAATTCCTACCTACTATATTACTCCATGTTTCCAACTCAGGTAACAGATCCACCTTATTATTTAACCCTAGAAGAAACACAGTAGGTCTATACTTATATAACAGAACTTCCTTTCCCACCAATTCCCCCCTTACTATATGACTCCATGTGTCCAGTCCCAGGGTAACAGATCCAACCTTATTATTGACCCTAGAAACCACAGTAGTTCTGTACTTATATAACAGAACTTCCTTCCCACAATCCTCCCTTACTAGATTACTCCATGTTTCCAGTCAAGGTAACAGAATCCAACCTTATATGTACCCTAGAAACAACAGGAGGTCTAGACTTATATAACAGATTTCCTTTCCACAATCCTCCTACGTAGGATTACTCCCATGTTTCAATCCAGGTAAACAGATCCAAACCTTATTATTTACCTAGGAAGAAACACAGTAGGTCTAGTACTTATAAACAGATCTTCCTTCCCCACCAATCCTCCCTTACTATATTACTCAATGTTTCCAATCCAGAGGTAAACAGATCCAACCTTATTATTTACCTAGAAAACACAGTAGGTCTAGTACTTATATAACCGAACTTCCTTTCCCCACAATCCTCCCTAATATATTACTCCATGTTTCCAATCCAGGTAACAGATCCAACCTTATTATTTACCCAGAAACACAGTAGGTCTGTACTTATATAACAAGAACTTCCTTTCCCACCAATCCTCCTTACTATATTACTCCATGTTCCAATCCCGGATAACAGATCCAACCCTTAGTATTTACCCTAGAAAAAAACAGTAGGTCTAGTACTTTATACAAGAATTCCTTTCCCACAAATCCCCCCTACTATATTACTCCAGTTTCCCGTCCAGGTAAACAGGATCCCAACTTATTATTACCATAGAAACACAGTGGGTCTAGTACTTATTATAACAGAATTCCATTTCCCACAAGCCCCCCTACTCATATTACTTCCTGTCCAGTCCAGGTAACAGATCCAACCTTATTATTTACCCTAGAAACACAGTAGGGCTAGTACTTATAGAACAGAACTTCCTTTCCCACAATCCCCCCTTCCTTAATACATGTACTCCATGTTTTCAGTACAGGTAACCGATCCAACCTTATTATTTACCCCTTTAGAAACACCAGTAGGTCTAGGTACTTAAGAACAGACTTCCTTTACCACAATCCTCCCCTACTATATTACTCCATGTTTCAAATCCAGGTAACAGATCCAACCGTATTATTTACCCTAGAAACACAAGTAGGTCTAGTACTTTATAAAAACCCAGAACTTCCGTTCCCACAATCCCCCTTACTCTATTACTCCGGTTTCCAATCCAGGTACAGATCCACCTGATTATTTACCCTAGAAAAACACAGTGGTCTAGTTTTGTTTTTTAAAAACTTATAGAACAGAACTTCCTTGCCCACAATCCGCACTCCCTTACTTATATTACTCCTGTGTCCAGTCCAGGTAACAAGATCCAAATCCTTATTATTTTACCCTAGAAACACAGTAGGTCTAGTATTATATAAAACCGAACGTCCTTCCCCACCAATCCCCTTACTATATTACTCATGGTTCCATCCAGGTAACAGAATCAAACCTATTATTGTACCCTAGAAACACAGTAGGTTAGTACTTATATAACAGAATTCCTTCCCACTAAGCCTCCCTTACTCTATTACTCCATGTTTCCAATCCATGGTAACATATCCAACTTTATTAGTACCCTAGAAACCAGTGGGGTCTAGTACTTTATATAACAGAACTTCCTTTACCACAATCCTCCCTTACTATATTACTCCATGTTCCAATCCAGGTAACAGATCAACCTTAGTATTTACCCTAGAAACACAGTAGGTCAGTACTATATACAGAACTTCCTTTTCCAACAATCCTCCCATTAAATATTACTCCATGTCCCAATTCCAGGTAACAGACCAACCTATTATTACACTAGAAACACGTAGGTCTAGTACTGATATAACAGACTTCCTTTCCCACATCCTCCCTTTACTATATTACTCCATGTTTCCAATCCAGTAACAGATCCAACCTTATATTTACCCGAAACACAGTAGGTTAGGTACTTATATAACAGACACTCCTTTCCCACACAATCCTCCCTTACTATATACTCAATGTTTCCAATCCAGTAACAGATCCAAACCTTATATTGTACCCTGAAAACACAGTAGGTCTAAGTACTTATATAAAGAACTTCCTTACAACAATCCCCCCTTACTATATTACTCCATGTTTACAAATCCAGGTAACAGATCCAACCTTTTATTACCCTAGAAACACAGTAGGTCTAGTACTTAGTATACAGATCTTCCTTTCCCACAATCCTCCTTAATATATTACTCCATATTCCAATCATGGTAACAGATCCAACCCTTATTATGACCCTAGAAACCAGTAGGGTCTCAGGTAGTACTTATAAACAGAACTGCTGTTCCACACAATCTCCTCCCTTACTATATGACTCGCATGTTTCCAATCTAGGTAAACAGATCCAACCTTTTATTGTACCCTAGAAACACAGTAGGTCTAGTACTTATTAACAGAACTTCCTTTCCCACAATCCCCCCTTACATATTACTCCATGTTCCAATCTAGGTAACAGTCCAACCTGATTATTACCCTAGGGAAACACAGTAGGTATAGGACTTATATAACGGAACTTCCTTTCCCCACAACCTCCCTTTACTATATTATCCATGTTCCAATCTAGGTACAGATCCAACCTTAGATTTACCCTAGAAAAACAGTTAGGTCTAGTACTTATATAACAGAACTTCCTTTCCCCAATCCTCCCTTACTATTATTACTCCATGTTTCCAAATCAGGGGTAAACAGATCCAACCTTATTCTTACCTAGAAAACACAGTAGGGCTGTACTTATATAACAGAACTTCCTTTTCCCACAATCATCCCGTTAATATATTACTCCATGTTCCAGCCAGGGGGTAACAGATCCAACCTTATATTTACCCTAGAAAACACAGTAGGTCTCGATCTACTATAAACAGAACTTCTTCCCCACAATTCCTCCCTTACTATATTACTCATGTTCCAGTCCAGTCGGTAACAGATCCACCTTATGATTTACCCTAGAAACACAGTAGTCTAGTACTATATAACAGAACTTCCTTTCCCCACAATCCTCCCTTATATATTACTCATGTTCCAATCAAGGGTAAACAGATCCAACCTTATATTTACCCTAGAAACCACAGTAGGTCTAGTGACTTATATAACAGAACTCCTTTCCCCACAATCCTCCCTTACTATATTACTCCATGTTGCCAATCAGGTAACAGATCCAACCTTATTATTTACCCTAGAAACACAGTAGGTTAGTACTTATTAACAGAACGTCCTTTCCCACAATCCTCCCTTACTAATTTACTCCAGGTTTGCCAATCAGGTAACAGATCCAACATTATTATTTCCCTAGACAACACAGTAGGTTCTAGTACTTTATAACAGGGAACTTCCTTTCCCCACAATCCACTTACTATAGTACTCAAGGTTCCAATCCAGGTTAACAGATCCACCGGATATTACCTAGAAACAAGCATTAGGTCTAGTCTTAGATAAACAGAACTTCCTTCCCACAATCCCCCTACTATATTACTCCATGTTTCCAATACAGGTAAACAGATCAACCTTATTATTACCGAGAACCACAGTAGGTCTAGTACTTATATACAGAACTTCATTTCACCACTTTGTAATCCCCCCTACCTATATACTCCATGTTTCCAATCCAGGTAACGACCAACCTTACTATTACCCTAGAAACACAGTAGGTCTAAGTAATTAATAACAGAAACTTTCCTTTCCCACCAATCCTCCCTTACTATATTACGCCATTGTTTCCAAACAGGTAACAGATCCAACCTGATTATTTACCTAGAAACACATAGGTCTAGTACATTATAACAGATCTTCACTTTCCCACAATCCTCCCTTACTAGTATATCCATGTTCCAAGCCAGGTAAAAGATCCAACCTTATTATTTACCCTAGAAAACACAGTAGGGCTAGTCACTTATTACAGAACTCCTTTCCACAATACTCCCTTACTATATTAATCCATGTTGCCAATCCAGGGGTACAGATCCAACCTTAGATTTACCTAGAAACACAGTAGGTTCTAGTACTTATATAACAGGAACTTCCTTTCCCACAATCCTCCCTTACCATAATTATCCATTGTTTCCAGTCCAGGTAACAGATCCCAACCTTATATTTACCCTAGAAACACCCAGTGGTCTAGTACTTATATACAGAACTTCCTTTCCCACAATCCTCCCTTACATATTACTCCATGGTTCCATCCAGGTAACGATCCAACCTTATTATGTGGCCTAGAAAAACCAGTAGCGGTCTAGTACTTAATGTAACACACTTCCTTTCCCACAATCCTCCCACCAGATTACTTCCATGTTTTCCACCAGGTAACAGATCCAACCTTATAGTACCCTAGAAAACACAGTAGTATAGTACTTATATAAAGAACGTCCTTTCCCACCAATCCTCCCTTACTATTATTACTCCATGTTTCCAGTCCAGGTAACAGATCCAACCTTTTATTATTTCCCCTAGAACACAGTAGGTTGAGTACTTATAACAGAAAATTCCTTTTCCAACAATCCCCCGTACTTCTTACTCCATGTTTCCAATCAATGGTTACCAGATCCAACCTTATTATTTACCTAGAAAACAGAGGGTCTAGTTACTAGATAACAGAATCCTTACCCACAATCCCCCTTACTAATACTCCATGTTTCCATCCATGTAACAGATCCAACCTTATTATTTACCCTAGAAACACAGTAGGCAGTACTTATATAACAGAACTTCCTTCCCACAATCCCCAGCCGTATTACTCCATGTTTCCAATACAGGGTAACAGATCCAACTTATTTATTTACCTAGAAACACAGTAGGTCTAGTACTTATCTAACAGAAATTCCTTTCACACAATCCTCCCTTACTATATGTACTCCATGTTTCCAATCCAGGTACAGATCACAACCTTATTATTTAACCTAGAAACACAGTAGGTCTAGTACTGAGAGAACAACAACTTCCTTTCCCACAATCCTCCCCTACTATATACCTCCATGTTTCCAGTCCAGGTAACAGATCCAAACTTATTTTTACCCTAGAAACACCGTAGGTCTTAGTATATATAACAGAAACTTCCTTTTCACACAATCCTCCCTCCTTACTTATTAACTCATGTTCCCGTCCAGGTACAGATCCCCAACCGTATTATGTACCCTAGAAAACAGTAGGTCTAGACTTTAAAATAAAACAGCAACTTCCTTTCCCACAATCCTCCCTACTATATTACTCCATGGTTCCAGTCCAGGGGGGGTACAGATCCAAACCTTATTATTACCCTAGAAACACAGTATGGCTTAGGACTATCTAACAGAACTTCCTTTCCCACAATCCCTTTACTATATTACTCCATGTTCCAATCCAGTAGTAACAGATCCCAACATGATATTTACCCTAGAAACACAGTAGGTCTAGTACGTGTATAACAGAAATTCCTTTCCCACAATCTCCCTTACTAAGATTACGCCAGGTTTCCAATCCAAGGTAACAGATCCAACCTTATTATTTACACATAGAAACACAGTAGTATAGTCTTATATAACAGAACTTGCCTTCCCACAATCCTCCCTACTATAACTCATGTTTCCAGTCCAGGTAACAGTCCACCTTATTATTTACCCTAGAAAACAACAGTAGGTATAGTAATTATATAACAGAACTTCCTTCCCCACAATCCACCCTTACTATATTACTCCATGTTCCAATCCAGGTAACAGATCCAACCTTATTATACCCAGCAACACAGTAGGTCTAGTTACTTATATAACAGAACTTCCTTTCCCCACATCCTCCCTTACTAATTACTCCAGTTCCAGTCAAGGAAACAGATCCAACCTTATATTTACCCTAGAAGAAACCCCCAGTAGGTCTAGACTTATATAACAGAACTTCCTTCCCCACAATCCCCCCTTACTATATACTCCATGTTTCCCAATCCAGGTAAAGATCCAACCGTTATTATTTACCCTAGAAAAACGTAGGTCTAAGTACTTATATAACAGGAACTTCCTTTCCACAATCCTCCCTTACTATATTACTCCATGTTTCCACGTCCAGGTAACAGATCCAACCTTATTATTTACCCCTAGAAACACAAGTAGTCTAGTACTTAATAACAGAAATTTCCTCCCCACATCCCCCTTACTATATTACTCCATGTTTCCAATCCAGGTAACAGATCATCCAACTTATTATTTCCTTAGAAACACCGTAGGTTAGTACTTGTATAACAGAAACTTCCTTTTCCAAAATCCTCCCTTACTATAGTTACTCCATGTTCAAATCCATTCTTTGGTAAACATGTATTCTCAACTCTTATTTTATTTACCTCTTAGAAAACCCGTTAGTGTTTTTTTAGAGTACTTAATACAGAACTTCCTTTCCCACAATCCTCCCTTACTATATTACTCCAGTTTTCCAGTCCAGGGAACAGATCAAACCTTATTATTTTCCCCTAGAGAAACACAGGAGTCTAGTACTTATATAACAGAACTTCCTTTCCCACAATCTCCCTTACTATATTACTCCATGTTTTCCAACCGGTAAACAGATCCACCTTATTATTTACCAGAAAACACAGTAGGTCTAGTACTTATATAAGAACTTCCTTTCCCCCACAATCCCCCTACTATATTAACTCCATGTTTCCAATCCAGGTAACAGATCAAACCTATTATTTACCCTGAAACAAGAGGTCTAGACGTCACGCACGCCCCGCGACACTCGGAACCGCAGGCAAAGCCAGTGCAGACAAATCGGACGTGCAGACAGTAGGTGGGAGAGTGTTGTGCCGCCGCGCCCACAATCCGCCCTTACTATTACTACCCTCACCGCGTGTCCTCCATCCAAGGGAGGCTGCTCCCCACACACGCGTCACACACCTGTAGGACTGGCACTTGACACAGCACTGCACACTATGTCCTCAGCCCACAGTACCACACTGCGGCACGACATGCTACGGCGTGCAGATCAGGCCAACGGGGCCTGAGGCGGCGGGGACGTGCGTGGGCGCGCGGACGGGCGCGTCCCGAGCTCCGCACACGACTTATATGAACAGAACTTCCTTTCCCACAATCCTCCCTTAACCATATTGACTCCATGTTCCAATCCAGGTAAACAGATCCACCTTATTATTACTCCTAGAAAAACACAGTAGGTTAGTACGTAATATAACAGAAACTTCCTTTCCCACATCAGCCCTTACTATATTACTGCCATGGTTCAATCCAGGTAAACAGATCCAACCTTATTATTACCCTAAGATACACAGTAGGTTAGTGACTTATATACAGAACGTCCTTTCCACAATCCTCCCTTACTATATTACTCCATGTTTCAGTCCAGGTAACAGATCCAACCTTATTATTTACCCGAGAAACCAGTAGTATAGTACTTAATAACAGAATTCCTTTCCCACAATCCTCCTTACTATATTTACCCATGTTTCCAATCCAGGGTACAGATCCAAACCTTTTATTATTTACCCTAGAAACCACAGTTAGTACGTACTTATATAACAGAACTCCTTCCCACAATCCTCCCTTATATAATGCTCCATGTTTCAAGTCCAGGTAACAGATCACCTTATTATCGACCCTAGAAACCACAGTAGGTTCTAGTACTTAGATAAAGAACTTCCTTTCCACAATCCTCCCTTACTATATACGCCATGTTTCCAATCAAGGTAACAGATCCAACCTTATTATTACCCTAGAAACACAGTAGGTCTAGTAACTATCTAACAGAACGTCCTTCCACAATACTCCATTACTATATTACTACATGTTTCCAATCAGGTAACAGATCACAAACTATATTTACCCTAGAACACAGTAGGTTCTAGTACTTATATAACAGACTTCTTCCCACAATTCCTCCCTTACCATATTACTCAGGTTTCCAATCCAGGTAACAGATCCAACCTTATTATTTGACCCTAGAAAACACAGTAGGTCTAGTATTATTAAACAGACTTCCGTTCCCACAATCCTCCCTCCCATATTACTCTCAGGTTCCAATCCAACGGTAACAGACCAACCTTATTATTTACCCGTAGAAACCACAGTGAGGTCTAGTATTATAGAAACAGAACTTCCTTCCCCACAATCCCCCCTTACCATATTACTCCATGTTCCAGTTTTGCCATGGTAAGATCCAACTTATTATTACCCTAGAAAACAACAGTAGGTCTAGTACTTATATAAACAGAAACTTCCTTCCCACAATCCCCGCTTACCAGATTTACTCCATGGTTCGAGTCCAGGTACCGATCCACCTTATTGATTTACCCTAGAAACACAGAGGTCTAGTACTTATATAACAGAACTTCCTTTCCCACAATCCTCCCTACAAGATTAATCCATGTTTCCAGTCCAGAGGTAACAGAGCCAACCGTATTATTACCCTAGAAACCACAGTCGGTCTAGTACTTATAAGAACAAGAACTTCATTTACCACAATCACTCCCCTTACTATATTACTCCATGGTTCCAATCCAAGGTAAACAGATTCCAACCTTATTATTTACCCTAGAAACACAGTAGGTCTAGACTTATATACAGGAACGTCCTTTCCACAATCCCCCGTACTATATTACTCCATGTTCCATCCATGGTAACGATCCAACCTGATTATTTAACCCTAGAAACACAGTGGTCTAAGTAATTATATAACAGAAACTTCCTTTCCCACAATCCTCCCTTACTATATTACTCCATGTTTCCAATCCAGGTAACAGATTCCAACCTTATTAGTTACCCTAGAAAAACAGTAGGGCTAGACTGGTATAAACAGAACTTCCTTTCCCACAATCCTCCCTTACTAGATTATCCCATTGTTTCCAATCCATATATGGTACAGATCCAAACCTTATTATTTACCTAGAAACACAGTAGTCTAGTAATTGTATAACAGAACTTTCCTTTCCCACTCACATCCTCCACTTACGAGATTACTCCATGTTTCCACTTCCAGTGGTAACAGATCCAACCCTATTATTTACCCTAGAAACACAGTAGTCTAGTTACTTGTATAACAGAACTTCTTTCCCACAATCCTCCTACTATATTACATCATGTTCCATCCAGGGAACATGACCACCTTATTATTTACCCTAGAAACACAGTAGGTCTAGTACTTATTATAAAACAGACACTTCCTTTCCACCCAATCCTCCCTGTACCATATTAATCCATGTTTCCAATCAGGTACAGATCCAAACCTTATTATTTACCCTAGACACACAGTAGGTCTAGTACTTCTATAACAGAACTTCCTTTCCCACAATCCTCCCTTACTATATTACTCCATATGTTCCAGTCAATGTAACAGATCAACCTTATTATTTACCCATAGAAACACAGAGGTTAGTACTTATATAACAGCATTCCTTTCCCCACAACCCCCCTTACTATAGTACTCCGGTTTCCAATCCAGGTAAAACAGATCCAACACTTATATTTACCCTAGAAACACAGATAGGGTCTAGTCTGATAACAGAACTTCCTTTCACACAATCCTCCTTACTTATACTCCATGTTGAATCCAGGTAACAGATCCAACATTATTATTTACCCTAGAAACACAGTAGGTCTTAGTACTTAATAACAGAAGCTTCCTTTCCACAATTCCCCCCTCTTACTAGTTACTCATGTTTCCAATCCAGGTAACGATCCAACATATTATTACCCTAGAAACCACAGTAGCGTAGTACTTATATAACAGCAACTTCCTTCCCACAAGCCTCCCGTACGAGATTACTCCTGTGTCAATCCAGGTAACGATCCAACCTTATTATTAACCCTAGAACACAGTAGGTCTAGTATTATATAACAGAACACTTCCTTCCCACAATCTCCCTTACGATATTACTCCATGTTTTCCAATCAGGTAACAGATCCACCTTATATGACCCTAGAGAAACACAGGGTCTTAGTACTTAGAAACAGAACTGCCTTTCCCCAATCCTCCTACTTAATTACTCCATGGTTCCCAATCCATGTAAGATCCAACTTATTATTTACCTAGAAACACAGTAGGTATAGTACTTATATACAAGAATTCCTTTCACCACATCCCTCCCTTACCCATTATTATCCATTGTTTCAAGTCCAGGGTGGTACAGATCCAACCTTATTATTACCTAGAAACACAGTAGGTCTAGTAACTTATAGAACAGAACTTCCTTTCCCACAACCTCCTTACCATATTACTCCATGTTTCCAATCCCAGGTTGAACAGATCCAACCGATATTATTTACCTAGAAAACACAGTAGGGTCTAGTACTTAATACATGAACTTCCTTTCCCCACATAATCCCTACTATATTACTCCATGTTTCCAGTCCAGGTAACAGATCCCAACCTTATATTTACTCTAGAAAACACAGTAGGTCTAGTACTTATATAACAGACCAGTTCCTTTCCCACAATCCTCCCTACTATATTACTCCATGTTCCAGTCCAGGTAACAGATCCAACCTTATTATTACCTAGAGAAAAACACAGGAGGTTAGTACTATATAACAGAACTTCCTTTTTCCCCAATCCTCCCTTACTATATTACCCATGTTTCCAGTCCAGGGGAACAGATCCAACCTTATTAGTAACCTGAAAACACAGTAGGTCTAGAGTACTTATATAACAGAACTTCCTTTCCCCACAATCCTCCTTACATATTACTCCTGTTTCCAATCCAGGTAACAGATCCCAACCCTTAGTATTTACCCTTAGAAACACCAGTAGTCTAGTACGTATATAACAGAAATTCCTTTCCACAATCCTGCTTACTATATTACTCCATGGTTCCAGTCCAGGTAACAGATCCAAACTTATTATTTACCTAGAAACCACAGTAGTCATCTTACTTATATAACAGAACTTCCGTTCCACAATCCTCCCTTACTATATTACTCCATGTTTCCAATCCAGGTGGGAACAATCAACCTTATATTGTAACTGAGAAACACAGAGGTCTAGTACTTATATAACAGAACTTCTTCCCAAAAATCCTCCCTTACTATATACTCCAGTTTCCAGTCCAGGTAACAGATCCAACCTATTATTTACCCTAGAAAAACACAGAGGTCTAGTACTATATAAAGAACTTTCCTTTCCACAATCCTCCCTTACCATATTACTTCCATGTTTCCAATCCAGGTAAAACAGATCCAACCTTATGTATTTACCCTAGAAACACAGTAGGTCTAGTAACTTATATAACAGAACTTCCTTTCCCACAATCCTCCCTTACTAATTACTCCATTGTTTCCATCCAGGTAAACACAGATACAACCTTATCATTTACATAGAAACACAGTTAGGTCTAGTACTTAGAGAACAGAACTCCGTTCCCACAATACTCCTTACTATATTATCCAGTTTCCAGGTCCCGGGGGGAACAGATCCAACCTTATTTATTTACCATAGAACACAGTAGGTATAGTACTTATTATAACAGAACTCCTTTCCCACAATCCTCCCTTAATATATTACTCCCATGTTCCCATCCCAGGGTACAGATCCAACCTTATTTATTTACCTAGAAAAACACAGAGGTCTTAGTACTATATACAGGAATCTTTCCCACAATCCTCCCTTACTATATTATCCATGTTTCCAATCCCTTGGTAACAGATCCAACCTGTATTATTTACCCTAAGAAACCACAGTAGGTCTAGTACTTATATTAACAGAACTCCTTTCCCCACCATCCTCCCACTATATTACTCCATGTTCCAATCCAGGGGTAAACAATCCAACCTTATTATTTACCCCTAGAAACACAGTAGGTCTAGTACTGATATACAGAACTTCCTTTCCACAATCCTCCATTCCAGATTACTCCTGTTTCCAATCCAGGCGGTAAAACAGATCCAACCTTATTATTTACCCTAGAAAACACAGTAGGTCTGTAGTACTTATATAACAGAAACTTCCTTTCCCCACAATCCCCCCTACCAGATACTCCATGTTCCAGTCCATGGATAACAAATCCAACCTTATTATTTCCTAGAAACACAGTAGGTCTAGACTTATATAATCAGAACTTCCTTTCCCACAAATCCTCCCTTACTATATTACTCATGTTTCCCGTCCAGTTGGTAACAGATCCAACCTTATTACTTTACCCATAGATATCAACCACAGTAGGTATAGTACTTAATAAACGAACTTCCCTTTCCACAATCCTCCCTTCACCATATGACTCCATGTCCAATCCAGGTAACAGATCCAACCTTATTATTACCCTAGAAAGAACACACAGTAGGTCTAGAACTTATTTAACAGAACTTCCTTTCCCACATCCTCCCTTTATATTACTCCATGTTTCCAGTCCAGGTAACCAGATCCAACCTTATTATTTACCCTAGAAACAAGTGGGTCTGAGTAATTATATACAGAACTTCCTTTCCCCACAACCTACCTACTAATACTCCATGTTTCAATCCAGGAACAGATCCAACCTTATCTTACCCTAGAACAAAAAAAAACACAAAAAATCACACGTAGGTCTAGTACTTATATAAACAGAACGTCTTTCCACAATCCGTCCCTTACTTATATTACTCATGCTTTCCAGTTCCAGGGGTAACAGATCCAACCTTAGTATTTACCGAGAAACACGTAGGTCTGCCGTACTTATAAACAGAACTTCCTTTCCCACAAATCCCCCCTTACTATATTAATCCATGGTTCCAATACAGGGAACAGATCCAACCCTTTTTTTTACCCTAGAAAACACAGTGGTCTATACTTATATAACGAACTTCTTTCCCACAATCCGTCCTTCTATATTACGCCATGTTTCCAATCCAGGTAGGGTGGTGGAACAGATCAACCGTATTCTTACCCTAGAAAAACACATTAGGTCTGAAGTACTTAATAAACAGAACTTCCTTCCCACCAATCCTCCCTACTAATGACTCCATTGTTTCCAATCCACGGTAACAGATCCAACCTTATTTACCCTAGAAAACACAGTAGGTCTGAGTACTGTTAATAACAAACTTCCTTTCCCCACAATCCTCCCCTTACCATATTACTCCATGTTTACAGGCCAGGGTAACAGATCCAACCTTAGCTATTACCCTAGAAAACCAGTAGGTCTAGGCTTATATACAAGGAATTCCTTTCCCACAATTCCTCCCTTACCAATTACTCCATTTCCAATCCAGGTTAACAGATCCAACCTTATATGACCCTAGAACACTTAGTTAGGTTAGTACTTATCTAACAGAATCCTTTCCCAAAATCCCCTTACCATTACTCCATGTTTCCAATCCAGGTAACCGATCTCCAACCCTTATTATTTACACTAGAACACAGTGGTCTAGTTACTTATATACAGAACTTCCTTTCCCACCAATCCTCCCTTACCATATACTCCATGTTTCCAATAAAGGGAACAGATCCACCTTCTTATTACCAGAACACAGTAGGTCTAGTAATTATATAAAGAACTTCCTTTCCAACACTCCACCCTTACTATAGTCTCAATGTTCCAATCCAGGTAACAGATCACCTTATTATTAACCCTAGAAACACAGTAGTAGGTCTAGTAATTAATAACAGAACGTCCTTTCCCCACAATCCCCCCTACTATATTACTCCATGTTTTCCAATCCCAGGTAACCAGATGCCAACCTTATTATTACCCTAGAAAACACAGTAGTCTAGGTACTTATATACAGAACTTCCTTTCCAACAATCATCCCTACCATATTATCCATGTTTCCAATCCAGGAACAGGATCCAACCTTATTATTTACCCTAGAAACACAGAGGTCTAGTATTATATAAACAGAACTTCCTTCCCCACAATCCTCCCTACTTATTACTCCAGGTTCCAATCCAGGTAACAGAGCCTACCTTATTATTACAATAGAAACACAGTAGCGGTCTAGTACTTATATAAACAGAAAACTTCCTTTTCCCACATCCTCCTTACTATTTAATCCATGTTTCCAGTCCAGGGTCAGATCAACACCTTTTATTACCCTAGAAACACAGTAGGTCGAGTACTTAGATAACGAAACTCCTTTCCACAATCCTCCCGTACCATATACTGCCATAGGTTTCCATCCAGGAACAGATCCAACCTTATTATTTCCCTAGAAACACAGTAGGTTAGACTATAGAAACAGAACTTCGTTTCCCCACAATCCTCCCTTAATATATACTCATGTTTCCAGTCAGGTAAACAGATCAATCCTTATTATTTTACCCTAGAACAAAGTAGGTCTTCTAGACTTTATATTAACAGAACTTCACTTTCCCACCAATCCCCCCTTACTATATTACTCCATGTTTCCAATCAGGTGGTAACAGATCCCCCACCTTATTATTACCCTAGAAACAAAGTAGGTATAGACTTTATATAACAGACAAACTTCCTTTCCCACTCCTCCCCTTACTATATTACTCAATGTTTCCATCCAGGGTAACAGATCCAACCTAGTAGTTACACTAGAAAAACACAGTAGGTCTAGAGTACTTATATAACAGAACTTCTTTCCACAATCCTCCCTTAATATATTACCCATGTTTTCCCCCAGGTAACAGAAGATCCAACCTTAGTATTTACCCTAGAAACACAGTAGGTCGAGTACTTATATACAGAACTCCTTTCCCACAATCCTCCCTTACTATATTACGCCATGGTTACAATCCAGTAAAACAGATCCAATTATTATGTACCTAGAAAAACACAGTAGGTCTAGTACTTATATACAGAACTTCCTCCCCACAATCCCTCCTTACAAGACTCCATGTTTCCAGTCAGGTAACAGATCCAACCCTTATATTTACCTAGAAACAACAGTAGGTCTAGTTACGTATATAACAGAACGTCCTTTCCACAATCCTCATACCATATTAATCCATGTTCCAATGTTCCAGGTAACAGATCCAACCTGATATTACCAGAAGAAACACAGGTAGGTTAGTATATTAAACAGAACTTCTTTCCCACAAGCATCCCTTACCATATTACTCATGTTCCAATCCAGGGTTGGGTAACCAGAATCCAACCTTATTTATTTTACCCTTGAAACACAGTAGGTCTAGTACTTAATAACAGATACTTCCTTGCCCCACAATCCTCCCTTACCAAAGAATTACTCCATGTTTCAATCCAGGTAACAGATCCAACCTTATTATTTACCTAGAAACACAGTAGGTGAGTACTTATATAACAGAACTTCCTTCCACAATCCTCCTTAATATTAATCCTGTTCAATCCAGGTAACAGATCCAACTTATTATTTACCTAGAAACACAGTAGGTCTAGTACTTATATAACAGAACTTCCTTTCCCACAATCCTCCCTTACTATAACTCCATGTTTCCAATCCAGGTAACAGATCCAACCTATTATTTACCTAGAAACACAGTAGTCTAGTACTTATAAACAGAACTCCTTTCCCACCAATCCTCCCTTACTATATTACTCCATGTTTCCAATCCAGGTAACAGATCCAACCTTATTATTTACCCTAGAACACAGTAGGTCTAGTACTATTATAAACAGATCTTCCTTCCAACAATACTACTTACTATATTACTCATGTTTCCAATCCAGGTAACAGATCCAACCTTATTATTTACCCTAGAAACACAGGAGGTCAGTACTTATATAACAGAACTTCCTTTCCCACAATCCTCCCTTACTATATACTCCATGTTTCCATCCAGGTAGGTACAGATCCAACCTTATTATTACCCTAGAAACACAGTAGGGCTAGTACTTATAAACAGAAACTTCCTTCCACAATCCTCCCTTACTATATTACTCCATGTTTCCAATCCAGGTAACAGATCCAACCTTATTATTTACCTAGAAACACAGTAGGTCTAGTTACTTATATAACAGAACTTTCCTTTCCCACAATCCTCCCTTACTATATTACTCCTGTTTCCATCCAGGTAACAGATCCAACCTATTATTACCCTAGAAACACAGTAGGTCTAGTACTTTATAACAGAACTTCCTTTCCCACAATCCTCCCTTACATAATTACTCCATGTTTCCAATCAGGTAACAGATCCAACCTTATTATTTACCCTAGAAACACAGTAGGTCTAGTACTTATATAACAGAACTTCCTTTCCCACAATCCCCCCTTACTATATTACTCCATGTTTCCAATCCAGGTAACAGATCCAACCTTATTATTTACCCTAGAAACACAGTAGGTCTAGTACTTATAACCGAACTTCCTGCCACCACAATCCTCCCTTACTATATTACTCCATGTTTCCAGTCCAGGTAACAGATCCAACCTTATTATTTACCCTAGAAACACAGTAGGTCTAGTACTTATATAAGAGAACTTCCTTTCCCACAATCCTCCCTTACCATATTACTCCATGTTTCCAATCCAGGTAACAGATCCAACCTTATTATTTACCCTAGAAACACAGTAGGTCTAGTACTTATATAACAGAACTTCCTTTCCCACAATCCTCCCTTACCATATTACTCCATGTTTCCAATCCTGTTTCTTCCCTAGTTGCCACTTGGTTTTCCTTTTTTCTCTCCTAGGAAATGTCTAAATCATTTATTACTGCAGAAAACTTATTGGAAAGAATTGAAGCCGCGCTGGACAATCCAACCTCTTACAACTTCTGTCTGGATAAGGAAGGAAGAATCACGAGGGGGCAGGTGTAGGCGGATTCTGCACACAAAGACTTTTTCTTTAACAATAAATGGCAACATTTAAAAATGGAAAATGTGGGTCTAAAGTGTCAAGATCAGATTGTGATATATGTAAATCTGTATATTTGTTCATTAATAGATTAAAAACCATGGGACTGGATTGGTTTGGATAATGGGTCACTATACTCACTCAAACAATTTCAGAGAAGTAAAATGACATATTTATCTGTGCTTGCTTTGTCATTAAAGGGCATCTATAGTGAAAAAAACACATTGGCCCACTGCAACGTTAAATTCATGTACTCTGTGCTGCCCTTCTCCAACCTATGTCAGTGACTCTGTTTTTCCATGGTGTCAGATCTCTCTGCAGCTCTTCCCCCTCCCCTCTGTTACCTCCTCCATGTCTCAACTATGGCTACCTGACAAGCTTCTCATGTGCAGTAGGAATTAAAAGTTCAACATCCTGAAAAACACACCCACGCACAGTGGCCAATAGAAAGCAAGCTGTCCTCTCTGTGTCTTGCTGCAATACGATCTCTCTCTTTGTGACCCATCATCAAACAGTGAAAGCAATTAAGAAGGGGGTCAAGTGCAGCCTTATCTCTGCATTCAAAGCTACCTCTCCCCTGCTAATGCTCTTATCCAAAGCATGGATGGGGGAGGGACTTGAGCAGGGAAGAGGGTAGCGTCACAGGGATTTGATTGACAGTACAAGTAGGAGTAGAGGAATGCAATCACGTTCTTCTAATTCAGAGAGGGAATCTGAAAAAAGTAAAGACACACTGGTTGGGAGAAATTATAGAACACATGGAATGAATGAAAAAATTAATTTTCCCACTATAGATGCCCTTTAAATTATTTTTTAGTGAGTACTCCTAATTTCCACCACCCTCTCTTACTCACTGCCTTCTTGTAGTGTCTGTGACACTTATAAGTTTTGTACAGTCTCACCATGGACCCTGCTCTGCTTACACATCCCCCCTTCCTTCCTTCTTTTCTCTGCTGATTCTCTTAAATGTTGGTGAAAGTGTGCTGGCAGGCAGCTAGTTGGGGGTCAGGGGTGGGACACATTATAATTTCTGCTCCTGGAGTGACAAGTCTTTCCCTGTAAATGATGTGATTTCAAATGATGATTTCTCAGAATCTGTCTCAAATTTAAAATCCAAAACAATGTTTTGGACCAGTAGGATGTTGCTGTATCTAAAGGTAAATGTGATTGTTTAGAGTACAGATACCCCGTAACCATCCCACCTCCACCTTTCATTTAGTAACTCTTTTCTTAATTAAATGGTATAGTACAAAGCTGCAAACTTGGTCCGTATTTAACAGAGTTTTACATTTCAACAAAGTAGAATTATTGTAATTGAGGCCCAGTATTTGTATGAGAGGAGGACTCATACAGACCTTTGTTGGCAGAGCTGTCATACCACAGACTCCAGACAGGGCCTCGTGTAATCCAGTTTTGTGATAAGGCAGTGTCACATTAATTAATGAAATCCAGCGGGAGTAAGGGAGACTACAGGGCCATTCAAAGGAGAATAATTGTCCTGCATGTGATAAACAGCACTTCTTTAAAGGAGGTAAGTTGATGTCTTGTTCATTGGTCTCCAACCAACGGAACTATAATTGATATCAGGGAGGATAAGAAGTCAGTTAAGAAAAGAGGTAGAGAGTGCGGAGAATGGTTAGCTCTCATGTTGGGGTGTGATCAGTCTTGTGTAAAGGCAGGAGATAAGTCTTAGTAGGTCTCATGTTGGGGTGTGATCAGTTTGTGTAAAGGCAGGAGATAAGTCTTAGTAGGTCTCATGTGGGGTGTGATCAGTCTTGTGTAAAGGCAGGAGATAAGTCTTAGAGCTCTCATGTTGGGTGTGTGATCAGTCTTTGTGTAAAGGCAGAGATAAGTCTTAGGGCTCTCATGTTGGGTGTGATCAGTCTTGTGTAAAGGCAGGAGATAGTCTTAGTAGGTCTCATGTTGGGGTGGTGGATCAGTCTTGTTGTAAAGGCAGGAGATAAGTCTAGTAGTCTCATGTTTGGGGTGTGATCAGTGTGTAAAGGCAGGAGATAAGTCTTAGTAGGTCTCATGTTGGGGTGTGATCAGTCTTGTGTAAAGGCAGAGATAAGTCTTAGTAGCTCTCATGTTGGGGTGTGATCAGTCTTGTGTAAAGGCAGGAGATAAGTCTTAGTAGCTCTCATGTTGGGGTGTGATCAGTCTTGTGTAAAGGCAGGAGATAAGTCTTAGTAGGTCTCATGTTGGGGTGTGATCAGTCTTGTGTAAAGGCAGGAGATAAGTCTTAGTAGTCTCTGTTGGGGTGTGATCAGTCTTGTGTAAGGCAGGAGATAGCTTAGTAGCTCTCATGTTGGGTGTGATAAGTCTTGGGTAAAGGCAGGAGATAAGTTTAGTAGCTCTCATGTTGGGGTGTGATCAGTCTTGTGTAAAGGCAGGAGATAAGTCTTAGTAGCTCTCATTTGGGGTGTGATCAGTCTTGTGTAAAGCAGGAGATAAGTCTTAGTAGCTCTATGTTGGGGGGTGTATCAGTCTTGTGTAAAGGCAGGATAAGTAGCTTAGTAGGTTCTGTTGGGGTGTGATCAGTCTTGTGTAAAGGCAGGAGATAAGTCTTAGTAGCTCTCATGTTGGGGTGTGATCAGTCTTGTGTAAAGGCAGGAGATAAGTCTTAGTAGGTCTCATTTGGGTGTGTGATCATCTTGTGTAAAGGCAGGAGATAAGTCTTAGTAGGTCTCAGTTGGGGTGTGATCAGTCTTGTGTAAAGGCAGGAGATAAGTCTAGTAGCTCTCATGTTGGGGTGGTGATCAGTCTTGTGTAAAGGCAGAGAGATAAGTCTTAGTAGTCTCAGTGTGGGGTGTGATCAGTCTTGTGTAAAGGCAGGAGATAAGTCTTAGTAGGTCTCATGTTGGGGGGTGATCAGTCTTGTGTAACGGCAGAGATAAGTCTTAGTAGGTTATGTTGGGGGGGTGATCAGTGTTTGTGTAAGGCAGGAGATAAGTCTTAGTAGTCTCAATGTTGGGGGGTATCAGTCTTGTGTAAAGGCAGGAGATAAGTCTTAGTAGGTCCATGTTGGGGTGTGATCAGTCTTGTGTAAAGGCAGGAGAAAGTCTTAGTAGCTCTCATGTTGGGTGTGATCAGCTTGGTAAAGGCAGGAGATAAGTTTAGTAGGTCTCATGTTGGGTGGTGATCAGTCTTGTGTAAAGAGGAGATAAGTCTTAGTACGTCTCATGTTGGGGTGTGATCAGTCTTGTTGTAAAGCAGGAGATAAGTCTTAGTAGGTCTCATGTTGGGGTGTGATCAGTCTTGTGTAAAGGCAGGAGATAAGTCTTAGTAGGTCTATGTTCGGGGGGTGATCAGTTTCTTGTGTAAAGGCAGGAGATAAGTCTTAGTAGCTCTCATGTTGGGGTGTGATCAGTCTTGTGTAAAGGCAGGAGATAAGTTTAGTAGGTCTCATGTTGGGGTGTGATCAGTCTTGTGTAAAGGCAGGAGATAAGTCTTAGTAGGTCTCATGTTGGGGTGTGATCAGTCTTTGTAAAGGCAGGAGATAAGTCTTAGTAGTTCATGTTGGGTGTGATCAGTCTTGTGTAAAGGCAGGAAGATAAGTCTTAGTAGGCTCTATGTTGGGGTGTGATCAGTCTTGTGTAAAGGACAGGAGATAAAGTCTTAGTAGGTCTCATGTTGGGGGTGGGTGATCAGTCTTGGTAAAGGCAGGAGATAAGTCTCTAGTAGCTTCATGTTGGGGGTGTGATCAGTCTTGTGAAAGGCAGGAGATAAGTCTTAGTAGGTCTATGTTGGGGGGGTGATCAGTCTTGTGTAAAGGCAGGAGATAAGTCTTAGTAGGTCTCATGTTGGGGTGTGATCAGTCTTGTGTAAAGCAGGAGATAAGTCTTTAGTAGGTTCTCATGTTGGGGGGTGATCAGTCTTGGTAAAGGCAGGAGATAAGTTTAGTGGTCTCATTTGGGGGGTGTGATCAGTCTTGTGTAAAGGCAGGAGATAAGTCTAGTAGGTCTCATGTTGGGTGTGATCAGTCTTGTGTAAAGGCAGGAGATAAGTTTAGTAGGTCTCATGTTGGGGGGTGATCAGTCTTGTGTAAGGCAAAGGAGGAGGAGATAGTCTTAGTAGGTCTCAGTTGGGGGGTGATCAGTCTTGTAAAAGCAGGCGATAAGTCTTAGTAGGTCTCATGTTGGGGTGTGATAGTTTGTGTAAAGGCAGGAGATAAGTCTGTAGTAGGTCTCATGTTGGGGGTGATCAGTCTTGTAAAGGCAGGAGTATAAGTCTTTAGTAGGTCTCATGTTGGGGGTGTGATCAGTCTTGTGTAAAGGCAGGGAGATAGTCTTAGTAGGTCCTGTGTTTAATCATTTTAATTAAAGAAGTTCAGTCTTGACACTTGCACATATTTCTGGGGTTGGGTTTTTTTCTCCCATAGGGTAAACACCTTGCAGTCTGGGCCATTTTAAAAACACCGCTTGCACACCAATATGTAATGCAATGAGATTCCATGGCATGGAATACACTGCCAAGCAATGGAAAATGGACAAAATTACACAGTGCTTGCTTTTCATTCACCTGTGGAGAATCCCTTCCCGATAAGGACAATAGAGCTAATTGGTGGAAAGCACAGGATAGAAAGATGCAGGAGGCAAACAAGTAGGAAGTTAGGTGATGAGCACTTAGGTGATGTATATACATATTTAAAGGCAAGTTCACCTCCAAAGGAAAAATTGTAAATAGGTAATCACACCAAAACTGGCATTAGTTAGAAATCTGAGAGATGGAA
This sequence comes from Hymenochirus boettgeri, assembly GCA_019447015.1. Lineage (NCBI taxonomy): Eukaryota > Metazoa > Chordata > Amphibia > Anura > Pipidae > Hymenochirus > Hymenochirus boettgeri. Next base: position 48,726 of record JAACNH010001168.1, read on the forward strand.
GTCTAACCAGAAATTCTGCCCAATTTCCAGTACCTTTCTTTCTGCTCTTCGTACATAATAATTGAGGTGGAATAAAGACACGTCCATCAAGGCCAACCTTACAACCTCCTTTTTAACCTACCTTCCAGTTGATCCAGACATAGGCAAAAAAAAAAAACACAGCTAAAAAAGGGCGGGGGGATTCCTTCCTGACTCAAATAGCAATCGGAAAGATCCCGTACCAACCAGAATAAGGATTATGTTTTTAATACCAGTAATTCTCAATATTATATAGTATCCCTGACCAACCAGAACTAACAGTATAGTACTTAATACCAGTAATTCTCAATATTATATAGTATCCCTGTACCACCCAGAACTACAGTATATTATTAATACCGTAAATCTCAAAGATTATCTAGTATCCCGAGTACAACCAGACTACATCTATCTGTATTATACTACCGTAATTCTCAATTTAATAGTACCATGTACCAACCAGAACTACAGTATATGTATTAATACCAGTAATTCTCAATATTATATAGTAATCCCCTCGTCACCCAACCAGAAACACAGTATATAATCGAATTCATTCCATTGTTATTAGTATCCCCGACCAAACCCGAATACAAGTTATGTATTAAGACCAGTAATTCTCAATATTATATAGTATCCCCCGTACAACCAGAACTACCAGTATATGTATTAATACCAGTAAGTTCCTCATATATATAGTTATTTCCAACCAAACTAAGTTAAATTATATATTGATCCACACCAGAACTACAGTAATATTAATAAACCAGTTAATTCTCAATATTATATAGTATCCCCGTCCCACCCAGGAGTAACTACGGATTATGTATTAAGACCAGTAATTCTCAATATTATATAGTAATCCCTCGTACCAACCAGAACTACGGTATATGTATTAATACCAGTAATTCTCAATATTATATAATATCCTGTACCAACAGAACTACAGTAGTGTATTAAATACCAGTAATTCTCAATTTATATAGTATCCCGTACAACTCCAGAACTACATATATGTATTAAACCGTAATTCTCCAATATCTGATAGTACACCTGTCCTCCCCGTACCACCAAACAGTATATATTATACATTCTATATGTATATATCCTTAACCAGACGATATATTAATTCCAATTCTATTTATATAGTGCCCGCTGTACCAACCAGAAACTACAGTATAGTAATTTTGAGAAACTTAGTTTTTATTTCTTTGTAAGTCTAATAAAGGAAAAGATAAATCCAAAAACTAATAATCCAAAGGAAATAAGAAATACAGTGTTTCTGACATATTAGAAATAAGACCGCTGCATTTCGGTATATTCTTGGTTTTAGAGCTTGTTGTTTCCATTTTTGGTATGCAACTGTGGAAATCTTTTACGTCCATGAGGTAACAATATGTGCTATTAAGGTTATGTCTCCATATCAGAGCTGCAATTTGAATAATGTATACATTGTCGGTGATTTAACATAATCTATAAAAATAAACATCACCACTTTTAATCTATAGGATAGAGAACAGAAGAAAAGAGAAAAAGAAGAGAGGAGAACCGGAAGAGAGAGGGAATGAACCAATCCGATGTCACTTATATTATTATAAATATACTTTAATTGTAACTATGAGCGTGGCACACTGCTCCGCTTATATTCCAAGATATAGACTACTGAGGGTTGCATACTGTTTCTGGGTATTCATGAGAATAAGGAGAAGAAGGGAGGGGGGGTGGCCGTCACCAATCTGTCTGATTCTGTCCAGTATGCGTCCATGGAGCCAAGTCCTTTTTCAAACCTGTCAATTTTGTATTAAATGGTGTAGATGCTTCAGATTCCTATAGGAATTGCTTGTAATAGATCGCTATGTCAGTGGGGGGTTGTGCTGTTTCCAACACCTAGAAATTAGACGTCTATAGGCACCCCCTGTATGATGGGTGATACAAACTTGGTGGCATTCTTGGAAAGCCTTTTTAAATGAGGGAGACCCAAGCAGCCAATGGTAGTGGGTCATAGGGGCATTGATTGCAATGACACATGTTCAGGATCAGTTTGGAGGCCGGTTCCATATATTGTTATAAATGGGCAGGTCCAGAATATGATACACTGGGAACCCCTTCACCCCACACCGTCCTCCAACATCTGTCAGTCGTATCGGCCATATCCGATGTAGTTTTTTTCTGGTGTAATACCATTCCAAAATCAATTTATATTCTTTATAGTAATTCCAACCCTGGACGACGTGACCGCCTGTTTCACCATATATTGCCTCCACTCTCTTCCCTGTTTATTTGTTGAGATTCTGTTGGAGGAACCTCTTTCTCACTATTTTCAAAAAACAACCTTTTTCGATGGGACGTCCTGCAACCTTTTGGTGTGGGGGTGTGGGAATGCGGTAGAGTCTCGAATGGATTACCCAATATTGGCGTAGTAATTGAATCGTTATCGATTAGAATTGTACCAAAGCCATGAAAGACGTGAGTGTTTTCCATGAGGTTGAGCAGGCGTCTGGGAATTATGCTTTTGCGAACAGGGAAAAAGTTTAGTATGTGATATTGTTCCCCAGATACTTAATGGGCGTCTTTTTCTCCATATGTATTTTGATCACATTGGGGTGCAGCCCACACGTTGTGAACCATCTCATTGTATTGTTTCCACGTTTGTTGAACACAAGGTGACACAGTATGTAGTGCTAGTGCTTCGGTTTTATTGTCATTGATTGTGTATTGAGACTTCATGTAACTGGTTATTTCTTCGGTTTAGATCAGGTAGGGAGGTGGCTGGTTGGTCAAGGAACCAAGCAAACACAGCGTTGCACATCATGAGTATATAGAGGAGGTTTGCCGACTTTTATTCCGGAAATATTGGGTTCATCTGAGACGATTCGCATGGCTCGATGGGAGACCATACAGCAGCGGTAGAGAGGGGACAGCATTGTCTCGTACCATGGATATTATGATGGGTTGAGAGGGACTCCATTGGGGAATGTTAACTGAAGCTGTGGCTTTGGAATCATCAACTTAAGTTATAGTTGTTAAAACATCTCCTCTTAACCAATCATGTCCAGTTAGAGAACAGAAAGGCCAAAGCAGCCTATCAAAGGCCTTCTCCGCATATCCAAACTGACAAGCATTATACTGCCTTTGTTTGCATCTATTCACACTTCGAGATCTGCACAGGAATAGAGATGCAGGAGGCAAACAAGTAGGAAGTTAGGTGATGAGCACTTAGGTGATGTATATTACATATTAAAGGGCAAGTTCACCTAACTTCCTACTTGTTTGCCTCCTGCATCTCTATTCCTGTGCAAAAGAGGTAGAGACTGCGGAGAATGGTTAGCTTCATGTTGGGGGGGTGGATCAGTCTTGTGTAAAGGCGGAGATCAGTCTTAGTAGTCTCATGTTGGGGTGTGATCAGTTTGTGTAAAGGCAGGAGATAAGTTCTTAGTAGGTCTCATGGGGGTGTGATCAGTCTTGTGTAAAGGCAGAGATAAGTCTAGTAGCTCTCATGTGGGGGTGTGATCAGTTTTGTGTAAAGGGAGATAAGTCTTAGTAGGCTCTCATGTTGGGGTGTGATCAGTCTTGTGTAAAGGCAGGAGATAAGTCTTAGTAGGTCTCATGTTGGGGTGTGGATCAGTCTTGTTGTGAAAGGCAGGAGATAAGTCTAGTAGTCTCATGTTGGGGTGTGATCAGTGTGTAAAGGCAGGAGATAAGTCTTAGTAGCTCTATGTTGGGGTGTGATCAGTCTGTGTGTAAAGGCAGGAGATAAGTCTTAGTAGCTCTCATGTTGGGTGTGATCAGTTCTGTGTAAAGGCAGGAGATAAGTCTTAGTAGCTCTCATGGTGGGGTGTGATCGTCTTGTGTAAAGGCAGGAGAAAGTCTTAGTAGGTCTCATGTTGGGGTGTGATCAGTCTGTGTAAAGGCAGGAGATAAGTCTTAGTAGCTATCTGTTGGGGGTGATCAGTCTTGTGTAAAGGCAGGAGATAAGTCTTGTAGCTCTCATGTTGGGTGTGATCAGTCTTGGTGTAAAGGCAGGAGATAAGTCTAGTAGCTCTCATGTTGGGGTGTGGATCATCTTGTGTAAAGGCAGGAGATAAGTCTTAGTAGCTCTCATGTTGGGGTGTGACAGTCTTGTGTAAAGGCAGGAGATAGTCTTAGTAGTCTATGTTGGGGGGTGATGATCAGTCTTGTGTAAAGGCAGGAGGTAATAGCTTAGTAGGTCTCATGTTGGGGTGTGATCAGTCTTGTGTTAAAGGCAGGAGATTAAGTCTTAGTAGGTCTCATGTTGGGTGTGATCAGTCTTGTGTAAAGGCAGGAGATAAGTCTTAGTAGGTCTCATGTTGGTGGTTGTGATCAGTCTTGTGTAAAGGCAGGAGATAAGTCTTAGTAGGTCTCAGTTGGGGTTGTGATCAGTCTTGTGTAAAGGCAGGAGATAAGTCTAGTAGCTCTCATGTTGGGGTGTGTGATCAGTCTTGTGTAAAGGCAGAGGATAAGTCTTAGTAGCTCTCAGGTGGGGTGTGATCAGTCTTGTGTAAAGGCAGGAGATAAGTCTTAGTAGGTCTCATGTTGGGGGTGTGATCAGTCTTGTGTAAGGCAGAGATAAGTCTTAGTAGGTTATGTTGGGGGGTGATCATGTTTGTGAAGGCAGGAGATAAGTCTTAGAGTAGTCTATGTTGGGGGGTGATCAGTCTTGTGTAAAGGCAGGAGATAAGTCTTAGTAGCGTCCATGTTGGGGTGTGATCAGTCTTGTGTAAAGGCAGGAGAAAGTCTTAGTAGGTCTCATGTTGGGTGTGATCAGGCTTGGTAAAGGCAGGAGATAAGTTTAGTAGGTCTCATGTTTGGGGGGTGATCAGTCTTGTGTTAAGCAGGAGATAAGTCTTAGTAGCGGTCTCATGTTGGGGTGTGATCAGTCTTGTGTAAAGGCAGGAGATAAGTCTTAGTAGGTCTCATGTTGGGGTGTGATCAGTCTTGTGTAAAGGCAGGAGATAAGTCTTAGTAGGTTCATGTTGGGGGTGATCAGTCTTGTGTAAAGGCAGGAGATAAGTCTTAGTAGCTCTCACTGTTGGGGTGTGATCAGTCTTGTGTAAAGGCAGGAGATAAGTCTTAGTAGGTCTCATGTTGGGGTGTGATCAGTCTTGTGTAAAGGCAGGAGATAAGTCTTAGTAGGTCTCATGTTGGGGTGTGATCAGTCTTGTAAAGGCAGGAGATAAGTCTTAGTAGTTCATGTTGGGTGTGATCAGTCTTGTGTAAAGGCAGGAGATAAGTCTTAGTAGGCTCTCATGTTGGGGTGTGATCAGTCTTTGTAAAGGCAGGAGATAAGTCTTAGTAGTCTCATGTTGGGGGGGGTGATCAGTCCTTGTGTAAAGGCAGGAGATAAGTCTCTAGTAGGTCTCATGTTGGGGGGTGATCAGTCTTGGGAAAGGCAGGAGATAAGTCTTAGTAGGTCTCATGTTGGGGGGGTGATCAGTCTTGTGTAAAGGCAGGAGATAAGTCTTAGTAGGTCTCATGTTGGGGGTGTGATCAGTCTTGTGTAAAGCAGGAGATAAGTCTTAGTAGGTCTCAGGTGGGGGGTGATCCGTCTTGTGTAAAGGCGGAGATAAGTTTTAGTGGTCTAATTTGGGGGGTTGATCAGTCTTGTGTAAAGGCAGGAGATAAGTCTAGTAGGTCCATGTTGGGTGTATCAGTCTTGTGTAAAGGCAGGAGATAAGTCTTAGTAGGTCTCATGTTGGGGGGTGATCAGTCTTGTGTAAGCAAAAGGAGGAGATAAGTCTTAGTAGGTCTCAGTTGGGGGGTGATCATCTGTGTAAAAGCAGGCGATAAGTCTTAGTAGGTCTCATGTTGGGGTGTGATAGTTTGTGTAAAAGGCAGGAATAAGTCTTAGTAGGTCTCATGTTTGGGGGTGATCAGTCTGTGGTAAAGGCAGGAGATAAGTCTTAGTAGGTCTCATGTTGGGGGGTGATCAGTCTTGTGTAAAGGCAGGAGATAAGTCTTAGTAGGTTGGTGTTTAATCATTTTAATTAAAAAGTTCAGTCGTTGACACTTGCACATATTTCTGGGGTTGTTTTTTTCTCCATAGGGAACACCTTGCAGTCTGGAGCATTTTAAAATACACCGCTGCACACCAATAGAAATGCAAAGATTTCCATCGCATGGAATACACTGCCAAGCAATGGAAAATGGACAAAATTACACAGTGCTTGCTTTTCATTCACTGTGATGAAATCCCTTCCCGATAAGGACACTGAGCTAATTGGTGGAAAGCACAGGAATAGAGATGCAGGAGGCAAACAAGTAGGAAGTTAGGTGATGAGCACTTAGGTGATGTATATTACATATTAAAGGGCAAGTTCACCTCTCAAAGGAAAAATTGTAAATAGGAAATCACACCAAAACTGGCATTAGTTAGAAATCTGAGAGATGGAAGTCTAACCAGAAATTCTGCCCAATTTCCAGTACCTTTCTTTCTGCTCTTCGTACATAATAATTGAGGTGGAATAAAGACACGTCCATCAAGGCCAACCTTACAACCTCCTTTTTAACCTACCTTCCAGTTGATCCAGACATAGGCAAAAAAAAAAAACACAGCTAAAAAAGGGCGGGGGGATTCCTTCCTGACTCAAATAGCAATCGGAAAGATCCCGTACCAACCAGAATACGGTATTATGTTTTTAATACCAGTAATTCTCAATATTATATAGTATCCCTGACCAACCAGAACTACAGTATATGTCTTAATACCAGTAATTCCTCAATATTATATAGTAGTCCCTGTACAACCAAACGACAGTATATTATTAATTACCGGTTAATTCCTCAATAGTATATAGTATCCTCAGTACAACCAGAACTACATTACTGTATTAAACTACCGGTTAATTCTCAATTTAATAGTATCCAAGTACCAACCAGAACTACAGTATTGTCAATTAATACCAGTAATTTCTCAAATTGATATAGTTAATCCCCCTCGTCACCAACCAGAAACGACAGTGATAATACCAGAATTCGTTACATTATTATATAGTATCCCCGTACCACCAGAATACAGTTATTATTAAGTACCAGTACATTCTCAATATTATATAGTATCCCCGTACCAACCAGAACTACAGTTATTATTAATACCATAATTCTACATATTATATAGTTATTGTCCCAGCTAGTTACTTTTTATTAGGACCGAACCAGAACTACAGTATATATTAATAAACCAGTAATTCTCAATATTATATAGTATCCCCGTTCCCACCCAGAGTAACTACGGTATAGTATAAACCAGTAATTCTCAATATTATATAGTAATCCCCGTACCAACCAGAACTACGTATATGTATTAATACCAGTAATTCTCAATATTATTATAGATATCCCTGTACCACAGAACTACATGATTATGTATTAAATACCAGTATATTCTCAATTTATATAGTATCCCCGTCACCCAGAACTACATATATGTATTAATACCAGTTAATTCTCCAATATCTGATAGTACCCGTATCTACCAAATACAGATACTGTTATACCATTCTATATGTTATAATTTACCAACGCTACGTAATATAATTCCTAATTTCAATTTATATAGTGCACCTGTACCAACCAGAACCTACATATATGTATTTTGGAAATCTTAGTTTTTATTTTCCTTTGTAAGTCCAATAAGGAAAAGATAAATCCAATAACTAATAGACCAAAGGAATAAGAAATACAGTGTTCTGACATTTAGAAATTAAGACCGCTGCATTTCGGTATATTCTTGGTGTTAGAGTTTGTTGTTTCCATTTTTGGTATGCAACTGTGGAATATCTTTTATGTCCCAGTACGGTAACTAATATTGCTATTAGTTATGTCTCCATTCAGAGAGCTGCAATTTAATAACTGTATACCATTGTCGGTGATTTAACAATAATCATAAATAAAAACATCACCACTTTATCTATAGGAATAGAGAACAGAAGAAAAGAGAAAAAAGAGAGGAGAGACACAGAAGAGAGAGGGAATGAACCAATCCGAGATGTCTTATATTTTTAAATATACTTTAATTGTAAACATGAGTCGGTGGCACACTGCTCCGCTTATAATTCAAAATATAGCTACTACTGAGGGTTGCATGCTGTTCTGGGTATTCGATGAGTATAAAGGAGAAGAAGGGAGGGGGGGTGGCCTGTCACCAATCTGTTGATTTCTGTCAGATGCGTCCATGGAGCCAAGTCCTTTTTCAAACCTGTCAATGGTTTGTAATTAAATGGACTGTAGATATCAGGATGGATCTATAGATTTGCTTGTAATAGATCGCTGTCAGTGGGGGGTTGTGCTGTTTCCAACACCTAGAAATTAGACGTCTTAGCAACCCCCTGTATAGATGGGTGTACAAACTTGGTGGCAATTCTTTGGAAAGCCTTTTAAATGGGGGAGACCCAAGCGCCAGGTAGTGGGGTATGGGGCATTGGATTCAATGAACATGTTCAGGATCAGTTTGGAGGCCGGGTTATCATATATTGTGTTATAAATGGGCAGTCCAGAATTAACAACTGGAACCCTTCACCCCACACCCCTCCAAATCTGTCAGCGTATCTGGCCATATCCGATGTAGTTTTTTCTGGTGTAATACCTTCCAAATCAATTTATATTCTTATAGTAATCCACACTGGAGACGACCGGACCGCCTGTTCCCATATTGCCCTCCACTCTTCCCTAGTTATTTGTTGAGATTCTGTTGGACGGAACCTCTTCTACTATTTCTTCAAAAAACGACTTTCGATGGGACAGTTCCTGCAACATTGTTTGGTATGGGGGTGTGGGGCAATGGGGTGAGTCTCGAATGGATTACCAAATTGGCTAGTATTGACATCGTTATCGATGTCTAATTGTTACCAACCATGAAAGGTGAGTGTTTGTCCATGTAGTGACAGGCGTCTGGGAAATTAGCTGCTTTTGCGAACCAGGGAATAAACGATTTAAGTGTGATATTGTTCCCAGATCTTAATGGGGTCCTTTTTCTCCATATGTTATTTTGATCACAGTGGGGTGCACACACGTTGTGAACCATCTCCAGGATTGTTCCACGTTTGTGAACACAGGTGACCAATGTAATGGTAGTGTAGTGCTTCGGTTTATTGTCATTATTTGTATCTGAGACTTCACTGTACTGGTTATTTCTTGTTTAGATAGGTAGGGAGGTGGCTGGTTGGTAAGGAAACAAGCAACACAGTCGTTGCAATAGAGATATAGAGGAGGTTTGCCTACTTTATTCCGGAAATATTGGGTTCAATCTGAGACGATTCGTCAATGGCTCGATGGCGAGACTACAGCACGTGAGAGGGGACAGCATTGTCTCGTTACATTGGATATTTGAATGGGTTGAGAGGTGACTACATGGGAATTTAACTGAGCGGTGGCTTTGGAATCTCCTTAGTTATAGTGTTAAAACATCTCCTCTTAACCAATTGTCCAGTATAGAGAACAGAAAGGCCAAAGCCAGCCTATCAAAAAGTCCTTCCTCGCAATCCAAACTGACAGAGATCTACTGCCTTTGTTTTGCATTATTCAACACTTCGAGATCTTCTTGTGTAAAGGCAGGAGATAAGTCTTAGTAGGTCTCATGTTGGGGTGTGATCAGTCTTGTGTAAAGGCAGGAGATAAGTCTTAGTAGGTCTCATGTTGGGGTGTGATCAGTCTTGTGTAAAGGCAGGAGATAAGTCTTAGTAGCTCTCATGTTGGGGTGTGATCAGTCTTGTGTAAAGGCAGGAGATAAGTCTTAGTAGGTCTCATGTTGGGGGGTGATCAGTCTTGTGTAAAGGCAGGAGATAAGTCTTAGTAGGTCTCATGTTGGGG
>JAACNH010001168.1:60677-78549 GCA_019447015.1 Hymenochirus boettgeri
TGTACCCACCACAGAACTACATTATATGTATTAATACAGTAATTCTCAATATATTAGTATCCCCGTACCATCCAGAACTACAGTATATGTATTAATACCAGTAATTCTCAATATTATATAGTATCCCGTACCAACCAGAACTACAGTATATGTATTAATACCAGTAATTCTCAATATTATATAGTACCCTGTACCAACCAGAACTACAGTATATGTATTTTGAGAACTTAGTTTTTATTTTCTTTGTAAAGTCATAAAAGGAAAATAAATCCAATAACTAATATAGAGCCAAAGGAATAGAAATACAGTGTTTCGACATTTAGAAATTAAGACAGCTGCATTTCGGTATATTCTTGGTTTAGAGTCTGTAGTTGTTTCCATTTTTGGTATGCACTGTGGAATATCTTTACTGTCCATGTAGTAAATATGTGCTATTACGGTTATTGTCTCCATTACAGAAGCTGCAATTTGAATACTGTATACCATTGTCGGTGATTTAACAATAAATCGTATAAAATACACATCACCACTTTTATCTATAGGATAGAGAGAACAGAAGAAAAGAGAAAAAGAAGAGAGGAGAGACAGAGAGAGAGGGATTTGAACCAATCCGAGTGCCCTTATATTTTATTAAATATACTTTATTGTAAATGAGTCAAGTGGCCAACTGCTCCGCTTTATAATTCCTAATATATCTACTACTGAGGGTGCATCTGTTTCTGGGTATTCTGAGTAATAAAGGAGAAGAAGGGAGGGGGGGTGAGCCTGTCACCAATCTGTCTGATTCTGTCATAGCGTCCCATGGAGCCCAGTCTTTTTCAAACCTGTCAATTTGTTCTAATTCCATGGCTGTTAGATATTCCATGGATCTTCTGATATTGCTTGTAATAGATCTGATTCAGTGGGGGGTTGTGGCTGTTTCCAACACCTAGAAATTAGACGTCTCGTAGCCACCTGTATATGGGTGTACAACTTGGTGGCATTCTTGGAAAGCCTTTTAAATGGGAGACCAAGCAGCCAATGTATGGGGTCCATAGGGGCATTGAATGCAAACATGTTCAGGATCAGTTTGGAGGCCTGGTTCCATATATTTGTTATAAATGGGCAGGTCCAGAATATATGAACCAGGGACCCCTTCTCCCCACACCTCCTCCAACATCTGTCAGTCGTATCTGGCCATATCCGATGTAGTTTTTCTGGTGTATAATACCATTCCAAAATCAATTTATATTCTTTATATGTCACACCCATGGACGACCTAGACGCCTGTTCCCATATTTCCCTCCACTCTTCCATAGTTATTTGTTTAGATTCTGTTGGACGGAACCTCTTCTCACTATTTGTTCAAAAACCGTTTTCGATGGGAAGTCCCTTCAACCTTTGTTTGGTAGTGGAATCGGTAGAGTCTCGAATGGATATAACCAATTTGGCAGTATTGACATCTTTATAGTAGTAATTTTACCAAACCATGAAAGAGTGAGTGTTTTCCATGAGTTGAGCAGGCGTCTGTGAAATTAGCTGCGAACAGGGAAGAAAAGTTAGAGGTGATATTTGTTCCCAGATACTTAATGGAGTCTTTTCTCCATATGTATTTATATGTACATTGGGGGGCACACACGTTGTGAACAATCTCCGATTGTTATTGTTCACACGTTGTGAACACACGGTGAACAATGTATGGGTAGTGCTTCGGTTTTATTGTCATTGATTTTGTATCCTGAGACTTCACTGTACCTGGTTATTTCTTCGTTTAGATATGGTAGGGAGGTGGCTGGTTGGTCAAGGAAAGCAACACATCGTCTGCAAATAATGAGATAGTATAGGAGGTTTGCCCTACTTTTATTCCGGAAATATTTGGGTTCAATCTGAGACGATTCGCTAATGGCTCAATGGAGAGAACATACAGCAGCGGTGAGAGGGGACAGCCTTGTCTCGTACCATTGGATATTATGAATGGGTGAGAGGTGACCATGGGGAATTTAACTGAAGCTGTGGCTTTGGAATATAAATTAGTTATAGCTGTTAAAAATCTCCTCTTAGACCAATATGTTCCAGTATAGAGAACAGAAAAGGCCAAACCAGCCTATCAAAGGCCTTCTCCGCATCCAAACTAAGCATTACTGCCTTTTGTTTGCATCTATTCAACACTTCGAGTATTATCTCCTGCTTGTCTATGACGAACAAACCCTACCTGATCTTTATGGATTATTTCTGGTAGTATGGGGGCCAGTCTATTTGCAAGTAGTTTAGTGAAATATGCTTGTGAAGGTTCTCATTCATCCAGGTCATGGTATATCTGTTGTATTCAATTAGATCAAATGGACTTGAGGTTTAGTTCTTGAAGACGTTTCGCTAGTCATCCGACTGGCTTTCTCAATTGAGAATGACTTGTACAAGAATCTGTGGCAATTATGTACCCTGGAAAATCCCAATTAGCATATCACAGCCAAGTGTTAAGGGCGTGATTGGATAGTGGCTAAGAGGTGTTATAGGAACGCCCAGATTAAGGTGTCAAAACAGCATTGTACATGGCAGACAGATGGTGTCGAACCCCCCCACCTCTATTTAGGCTTGGTTTCTTTATTTTCACATAAATTGTACAATGTACAATGCTGTTTTGACACCTTACTCTGGGCGTTCCTATAACACCTCTTAGCCACTATCCAATCACACCCTTAACACTTGGCTGTGATATGCTAATGGGATTTTCCAGGGTACATAATTGCCACAGATTCTTGTATAAGTCATTCTGAATTGAGAGATCCAGTCGGATGACTAGCGAAACGTCTTCAAGAACTAAACTTCAAGTCCAGTTGATCTAATTGAATACAACAGATATAGTTTAGTGAAAATTTTGTAGTCACAATTTAATAATGCAATTGGTCTATAACTTGGACATAGTGAGGGATCTTTTCCCGGCTTCGGTATAACTACTATATGGGAACTAGTGAAAGTTGTAGGTACTAAGTCTCCCTGCATTATGTTGTTATATACCTGGAGTAGATGGGTAACAAGAATATCTGAGTATTTTTTATAGTACGTGTTGGAGAAGCCACCTGGACCTGGTGATTTGCCATTGGGCAGGGATTTATGGGCCTGTCTAGAGTGTCTAGTTGGGTTTGTGTTAGTTGAGGTATGGTAGTACTTGTGATGTAATCTTTCATGTGTTGTTTAAATTCAGGGGTTATAGTTTCTGTTGTGGGGGTGACTGAGTTGTATAACGTTTCTTAGTATTGTCAAACTGTCTGCTATGTGTCTAGGGTTGTGTGTTGGTGTTCCATCTTTGTCTTTAATCATAGTCGGGTTGCTTGGGTTCTACGGTCTCTGAGTAGATTTGCAAGTTGTGTAGATGCTTTATTTCCTTTTTCGTAGAATGATCATTTGGACCACCTAATTGTCTTATCAGCGTTTAATAAAGAGAGGTTCGTTATGGCTGCTCGGAGGTGAACTACTTTTCGGAGAGTTGTAATGGTTGGACGTTGGTACAGTTCTGTCTCCGTTTTATTTAGTGTAGATTGAAGTTCCTGGTACTGTAAAGCTTTATCTTATTTGAGGCGAGAAGCCAGTTGAATACAGTGGCCACGTATTGAGCCTCCCAAAGTATCATTGGGGATGACACTGAGCCTGCATTATTTTCAAAATATGATTTGACTGCTTCCCTAATATTTTCTCTGTGAAGTGGGTGTTTGAGGTGGCCTTTGTTAACCCTCCATTGGTGTTGTTTGGGAGGCTGTTTAGTAATTGCGATATCGATTGTTACTGGCCCATTATCTGACCAGGTTGGAGATGTTAAATGAGCGTCAGTGAGAGCTCGCACTCCTAAGTATGTAGTGAACATATAATCTATCCTGGTATGTGTTTTGTGTGGAGGAGAGTAGTATGTGTATGCCTTAGCTGTGTGATTGGAAATTCTCCACATGTCATATAACCCGTTGTTCCTAATCATAGCCCGGAAGGCTCTGGAGAGGCCGGCTGACCCACGGGGTAGTTTTGAATTCGTCAGGGTCATTTTGTCCATTTTGTCTGACATGTGCGTTAAAGTCTCCCCCGATTATCTTAAGCGGAGTAGAAATAGCCTGTAACTTGGTTAGGATGGTATTTATAAATGATTTTTGTTTGGTGTTTGGAGCATATAAGTTGAAAGAATAAATATCCTATTCTAGTCACCCCGGACCCCTGATGCCTGTCTTCAGACCCACTAAGAGACCTTCAGCGCTGGGAGAACGGATCACACAACACGCCTGTTGCAGTAGAACCCAGTTTCTCGGTTTATTCATTTCGTACATTGGAATATATCAAACCAGAAAAAAAAAGGGCAGACCAGACACAGTGTCTGCAGATGACATACTAAAACCTTGGAATATGAAGATAGAGTCAGGCTGACACACAATGTGGGAGGCAAAAGACCTTGAGCACAGAACATTTGGAAACAAAACATCTGCAATAACATGACAATAATATAAAACAAAATGGAGTCAGAGAACAAAATGGCTGCTATTAGGCTAAGTGATTATAGAGAATATATAAAAACCTAACATAAGTTACATAGCGTTACCGCCCAAGAGGCGACAATGGCTGATAAAATAATATATCTTCCCAGTACATCAGTTTCCTGATTGAGAAGTTGAAACTGGCAGTTTTTATGGATCAATATGGCCACTCCCGCCTTTCTAGAACTATGGGTCGCTGTATAAACCGTAGGATATGTGTTTTTTATGAACTTCCAGTGGTGGGTCTCCTGGAGAAATCCTATATCTGAATGTGATTGTTTAATCTCCATTGTCAATAGCCTTCTCTTCCTAATGGACCTTAGACCCATAACATTTAAAGTCATTATTCTAACCATCATAGCTTACGGGATCGTGGGCAAGTGGCATTGTCAATAGCCTTCTCTTCCTAATGGACCTTAGACCAATAACATTTAAAGTCATTATTCTAACCATCATAGCTTACGGGATCGTGGGCAAGTGGCATTGTCAATAGCCTTCTCTTCCTAATGGAGCTTAGACCCATACATTTAAAGTCATTATTCTAACCACATAGCTTCGGGATCGTGGGCATGGCATGTCAATAGCCTTCTCTTCCTAATGGACCTTAGACCCATAACATTTAAAGTCATTATTCTAACCATCATAGCTTACGGGATCGTGGGCAAGTGGCATTGTCAATAGCCTTCTCTTCCTAATTGTCCTTAGACCCTTAACATTTAAAGTCATTATTCTAACCATTATAGCTTACGGGATCGTGGGCAAGTGGCATTGTCAATAGCCTTCTCTTCCTAATGGACCTTAGACCCTTACATTTAAAGTATTATTCAACCATCATAGCTTACGGGATCGTGGGCAAGTGGCATTGTCAATAGCCTTCTCTTCCTAATGGACCTTAGACCCTTAACATTTAAAGTCATTATTCTAACCATCAGAGCTTACGGGATCGTGGGCAAGTGGCATTGTCAATACCTTCTCTTCCTAATGGACCTTAGACCCATAACATTTAAAGTCATTATTCTAACCATCATAGCTTACGGGATTGTGGGCATGTGGCATTGTCAATAGCCTTCTCTTCCTAATGGACCTTAAACCCTTAACATTTAAAGTCATTATTCTAACCATCATAGCTTACGGGATCGTGGGCAAGTGGCATTGTCAATAGCCTTCTCTTCCTAATGGACCTTAGACCCTTAACATTTAAAGTCATTATTCTAACCATTATAGCTTACGGGATCGTGGGCCAGGGGCATTGTCAATAGCCTTCTCTTCCTAATGGACCTTAGACCCTTAACATTAAAGTCATTATTCTAACCATTAAGCTTACGGGATCGTGGGCAAGTGACATTGTCAATAGCCTTCTCTTCCTAATGGACCTTAGACCCTTAACATTTAAAGTCATTATTCTAACCATTATAGCTTACGGGATCGTGGGTAAGTGACATTGTCAATAGCCTTCTCTTCCTAATGGACCTTAGACCCTTAACATTTAAAGTCATTATTCTAACCATTATAGCTTACGGGATTGTGGGCAATGTGGCATTGTCAATAGCCTTCTCTTCCTAATGGACCTTAGACCCTTAACATTTAAAGTCATTATTCTAACCATTATAGCTCACGGGATCGTGGGCAAGTGGCATTGTCAATAGCCTTCTCTTCCTAATGGACCTTAGACCCATAACATTTAAAGTCATTATTCTAACCATTATAGCTTACGGGATTGTGGTGGCATGTGCATGTCAGCCTTCTCTCCTAATGACCTTAGACCCATAACATTTAAAGTCATTATTCTAACCATCATAGCTTATGGGATTGTGGGCATGTGGCATTGTCAATAGCCTTCTCTTCCTAATGGACCTTAGACCCTTAACATTTAAAGTCATTATTCTAACCATCATAGCTTACGGGATCGTGGGCAAGTGACATTGTCAATAGCCTTCTCTTCCTAATGGACCTTAGACCCTTAACATAAAGTCATTATTCTAACCATTATAGCTTACGGGATCATGGGTAAGTGACATTGTCATAGCCTTCTCTTCCTAATGGACCTTAGACCCTTAACATTTAAAGTCATTATTCTAACCATTATAGCTTACGGGATTGTGGGCATGTGGCATTGTCAATAGCCTTCTCTTCCTAATGGACCTTAGACCCTTAACATTTAAAGTCATTATTCTAACCATCATAGCTTACGGGATCGTGGGCAAGTGGCATTGTCAATAGCCTTCTCTTCCTAATGGACCTTAGACCCTTAACATTTAAAGTCATTATTCTAACCATTATAGCACGGGATTGTGGGCAGTGGCTTGTCAATAGCCTTCTCTTCCTATGGACCTTAGACCCATAACATTTAAAGTCATTATTCTAACCATTATAGCTTACGGGATCGTGGGCAAGTGGCATTGTCAATAGCTTCTCTTCCTAATGGACCTTAGACCCTTAACATTTAAAGTCATATTTCTAACCATATAGCTTACGGGATTGTGGGCATGTGGCATTGTCAATAGCCTTCTCTTCCTAATGACCTTAGACCCTAACATTTAAAGTCATTATTCTAACCATTTAGCTTACGGATCGTGGGCAAGTGGCATTGTCAATAGCCTTCTCTTCCTAATGGACCTTAGACCCATAACATTTAAAGTCATTATTCTAACCATCATAGCTTACGGGATCGTGGGCAAGTGGCATTGTCAATAGCCTTTCTTCCTAATGGACCTTAGACCCATAACATTTAAAGTCATTATTCTAACCATCATAGCTTACGGGATTGTGGGCATGTGGCATTGTCAATAGCCTTCTCTTCCTAATGGACCTTAGACCCTTAACATTTAAGTCATTATCTAACCATCATAGCTACGGGATTGTGGGCAGTGTGGCATTGTCAATAGCCTTCTCTTCCTAGGGACCTTAGCCCCTTAACATTTAAAGTCATTATTCTAACCACATAGCTTACGGATCGTGGGCATGTGGCATTGTCAATAGCCTTCTCTTCCTAATGGACCTTGACCCTTAACATTTAAGTCATTATTCTAACCATCATAGCTTAGGGATCGTGGGCAAGTGGCATTGTCAATAGCCTTCTCTTCCTAATGGACCTTGACCCTTAACATTTAAAGTCATTATTCTAACCATTATAGCTTAGGGAGTGGGCATGTGGCATTGTCAATAGCCTTCTCTTCCTAATGGACCTTAGACCCTTAACATTTAAAGTCATTATTCTAACCATCATAGCTTACGGGATCGTGGGCAAGTGGCATTGTCAATAGCCTTCTCTTCCTAATGGACCTTAGACCCTTAACATTTAAGTCATTATTCTAACCATTATAGCTTACGGGATTGTGGGCATGTGGCATTGTCAATAGCCTTCTCTTCCTAATGGACCTTAGACCCTTAACATTTAAAGTCATTATTCTAACCATTATAGCTTACGGGATTGTGGGCATGTGGCATTGTCCAATAGCCTTCTCTTCCTAATGGACCTTAGACCCATAACATTTAAAGTCATTATTCTAACCATTATAGCTTACGGGATGTGGGCAAGTGGCATTGTCAATAGCCTTCTCTTCCTAATGGACCTTAGACCCTTAACATTTAAAGTCATTATTCTAACCATTATAGCTTACGGGATTGTGGGCATGTGGCATTGTCAATAGCCTTCTCTTCCTAATGGGACCTTAGACCCATAACATTTAAAGTCATTATTCTAACCATTATAGCTTACGGGATCGTGGGCAAGTGGCATTGTCAATAGCCTTCTCTTCCTAATGGACCTTAGACCCATAACATTTAAAGTCATTATTCTAACCATCATAGCTTACGGGATCGTGGGCAAGTGGCATTGTCAATAGCCTTCTCTTCCTAATGGACCTTAGACCATAACTTTAATCATTATTCTAACCATCATAGCTTACGGGATTGTGGCTGTGGCATTGTCAATAGCCTTCTCTTCCTAATGGACCTTAGAACCTTAACATTTAAAGTCATTATTCTAACCATCATAGCTTACGGGAATTGGGGCAGTGGCATTGTCAATAGCCTTCTCTTCCTAATGGACCTTAGACCCTTAACATTTAAAGTCATTATCTAACCTCATAGCTTACGGGATCGTGGGCATGTGGCATTGTCATAGCCTTCTCTTCCTAATGACCTTAGACCTTAACATTTAAAGTCATTATTCTAACCATTATAGCTTACGGGATTGTGGGCATGTGGCATTGTCAATAGCCTTCTCTTCCTAATGGACCTTAGACCCATAACATTTAAAGTCATTATTCTAACCATTATAGCTTATGGGATCGTGGGCAAGTGGCATTGTCAATAGCCTTCTCTTCCTAATGGACCTTAGACCCTTAAAGAAACACTAAACCCCAAAAATAAGTATGTTCCATTCGTTTCTATTATTCACAGGGAGGTGAGAACGCTCATTCTCACCTCCCTGTGAACAATAGGACGCTCGGGGGACCTGGAACTTACCTTACCCGCCGCTCCACTCGCAGCCGCTCCTGCACAGAACAGCTGTTCTGTCCCGATCGCACGCCCTATCTTTTGTATTGGCGCGCATGCGCCTAAGATAGGGCGCGCGGTCGGGACAGAGCGGCTGTCAGTGAAGGAGTGGCTGCGAGTGGAGCGGCAGTAAGGTAAGTTCCAGGTTCCTGAGTGCCCCCTATTATTCACAGGGAGGTGAGAATAAGCGTTCTCACCTCCCTGTGAATAATAGAAACGAATGGCACATGCTTATTTTGGGGGGTTTAGGGGAGTTTACAGGTCCTTTAACATTTAAAGTCATTATTCTAACCATTATAGCTTACGGGATCGTGGGCAAGTGGCATTGTCAATAGCCTTCTCTTCCTAATGGACCTTAGACCCTTAACATTTAAAGTCATTATTCTAACTATCATAGCTTACGGGATCGTGGGCAAGGGGCATTGTCAATAGCCTTCTCTTCCTAATGAACCTTAGACCCTTAACATTTAAAGTCATTATTCTAACCATTATAGCTACGGGATCGTGGGCAGTGGCATTGTCAATAGCCTTCTCTTCCTAATGGACTTAGACCCATAACATTAAAGTCATATTCTAACCATTATAGCTTACGGGATTGTGGGCATGTGGCATTGTCAATAGCCTTCTCTTCCTAATGGACCTTAGACCCTTAACATTTAAAGTCATTATTCTAACCATCATAGCTTACGGGATCGTGGGCAAGTGGCATTGTCAATAGCCTTCTCTTCCTAATGGACCTTAGACCCTTAACATTTAAAGTCATTATTCTAACCATATAGCTTACGGGATCGTGGGCATGTGGCATTGTCAATAGCCTTTCTTCCTAATGGACCTTAGACCTTAACATTTAAAGTCATTATTCTAACCATCATAGCTTACGGGATCGTGGGCAAGGGCATTGTCAATAGCCTTCTCTTCCTAATGGACCTTAGACCCTTAACATTTAAAGTCCATTATTCTAACCATCATAGCTTACGGGATAGTGGGGTTAAGTGACAATTGGCAATGCTTATCGTCCTAATGGACATTAGACACTTAACATTTAAAGGTCATTATTCTAAACCATTATAGCACGGGATCGGTGGGAAGGTGGCATTGTCACATAGTCCTTCTCTTCCTATATACCTTAGGACCACGTAACATAAAGTCCATTATTCATATAACCATCATAGCGTACGGGGGATCGGGTTGGCACAGTGGCATTGGTCAATAGCTCCTTTTCTTCACTAATGACCTTAACCACATTTAAAGTCATATTCTAACCATCATAGGGCTTACGCTAGGATCGTGGGCATGTGGCGGTGTCAATAGCCTTCTCTTACCTAGGACCTTAGACCCATTAGAACATTAAAAGTTCATTATTCTAAACCATCATGCTTAGGGATTCTGGGCATGTGGACATTGTCATATCCTATCTCTTCCTAATGGGACCTTAGACCCTTCACTGTATACAGTCATATCTAAACCATCATAGCTACGGGACGTGTGCAAGGCAATTGATCAATTAGGCCTTCTTTCCTATGGAACTGCTTACGACCCTTAACATTTAAAGTCTATTATTCTAACCCATTATAGAACTTACGGGGATATTGGGTTGTGGACATTGTCAATATCTTCTCACTCCTAATGGACCTTAAGACCTTAGCATTAGAGAGTCATTATTCTAACCATCATAGCTGTACGGGATGTGGGCACAGTGGCATTGTCAATAGCCTTCTCTTCCTAATGACCCTTAGAACCCCTTAACAGTTTAAAGTCATTATTCTAACCATCATAGCTTACGGGATCTGGGCAAGTGGCATTGTCAATAGCCTTCTCTTCCTAATGGACCTTAGACCCTATAACACTTAAAGCATTATTCTAACCATTTAGCTTACGGGGATGTGGGAATGTGGCGTGTCAACTAGCCTTACTCTCTAATGGACCTTAGACCCTTAAAATTTAAGTCATTATTCTAAACATTAGAGCTTACTGGGATCTGTGGCGCAGTGGCCATTGTCAATAGCTTCCTTCCTAATGGACCTTAGACACTTACATTATAAGTCTATTATCTAACAACTATAGCGTATCGGGATTGGGGCAGTGGCATTGTACAATAGCCTTCTCATTCTAATGGACTTAGCAACTCTAACATTTAAAGTCATTATTCTAACCATTATAGCTACGGGATCTGTGGGAAACGTGGGCATGTCAATAAGCCTTCTTCCTAATGGACCTTAGACCCTACTTTAAGTCTTTATTCTAACCATATAGCTTACGGACTCGTGGGCACAGTGGCATTGTCATAGCCTTCTCCCTAAGGGACCTTAGACCCAAACATTTAAGTCATTATTCTAACCATAATGCTTACGGGATTGTGGCATATGGCCCATTGTCAATGCCTTCTCGTTCATGGACCTTAGAACCTTAACATTTAAAGTCAGTATTTAACCATCATAGCTTAGGGATTGGGGGCATGTGCCATTGTCAATAGCATTTTTTTTTCTTCTTCCTAATGGACCTTAGAGCCCCATAACATTTAAAGTTCATTATTCTAATCCCTCATAGATTACTGGGATCGTGGGCATGTGGCAATTGTCATAGCCTTCTCTTCCTAATGTACCTTAGACCCTTAACATTTAATCATTATCTACCTATCATAGCTATCGGGATCGTGGGCAAGTGGCATTGTCAATAGCTCTTCTTCTAATGGGACCTTAGACCCTTACATTTAAGTCATTATTCTACACCATTATAGCTTACGGGATTCGTGGGGTTGTGGACATTTTCAATAGCCTTTCTATCTTCCTAATGGACCTTAGACCCCTTAACAATTTAAAGTCATTATTCTAATCCATCATAGCTTACGGGATAGTGGGCAATGTGTCATTGTACAATAGCTTATCTCCCTAATGGAACCTTAGACCCTGTAACATTTAAAGTCATTATTCTAACCATTATAGTCTACGGGATGTGGGCATTGGCATTGTCAAATAGCCTTCTCTTTCCTATGGTCCTTAGACCCTTAACATGTTAAAGTCTTATTCTAACCATGTATAGCTTACGGGATTGTGGGCATGTGGACAGTTGTCAATAGCACTTCTCTTCCTAAGGACCTTAGACCCTTAACATTTAAATACATTATGTCTAACAAAGCTATAGCTTACGGATCGATGGGCCAAGTGACATTGTCAATAGCCTTCTCATTCACCTAATGACCGTTAGACCCTTAACATGTTAAAGTCATTATTCTAACCATTGATAGTCTTACGGGATTGTGGCCTATGTGGCATTGTCAATAGCCTTCTCTTCCTAATGGGACCTTAGACCTTAACATTTAAAGTATTTTCTAACCCATATGCTTACGGGGATGTGGGCCAAGTGGCATTGTCACATAGCCTTTCGTCTTCCTAATTGGACCCTTAGACCCTTAACATTAAAGTCTATTTTTCTAACATCATTAGCTTACGGGATGTGGGCAGTGGCATGTCAAAGGCCTTGCTCTTCTCTAACTGGACCTTAGACCCATAAAACATTTAAAAAAGTCATTTAAAATTCTAACCATATAGCTATACGGGATTGGGGTCGTGCATGTCAATAGCACTTCTCTTCCTAATGGACCTTAGAATCCCTAACATTTAAGTCATTATCTTACCATCATAGCTTACGGGATTCGTGGGCAGTGGACATTTGGTCAATAGCCTTTCTTCCTAATGGGACCTTATACCCTCTACATTTAAAGTCATTATTCTACCATCATACTTACGGGATCGTGGGCATGTGGGCCATTGTCATATAGCCTTTCTCTTTCCTAAGGACCTTAACCCTTAACATTTAAAATCCATTATTTAAACCATCATAGCTTTACGGATTGTGGGCATGTGGCATTGCAATGCTTCTCTTCCTAATGGACCTTAGAACCTAACATTTAAAGTCATTATTCTAACCATTATAGCCTTTCGATCGTGGGCACTGTGGCAGCATTGTCAATAGCCTTCTCTTCCTTAATGGACCTTAGACCCTTAAAGGAAACACTGACCCAAAAATATGTATCGTTTCTACCCATCATCTTAGTGGAGTGGAACATGCTGCATTTCAAACCTCTTTCCTTCCTAATAGGACCTTGACCCTGAAATTACATTTACACGTCCTATCGAGCGCTTGACAGACTTTCTGCCGATCGCTGCGCAATTTGTTGGGCGATTGCGGCTAAATAGGCCTCTCGGTTCCATGGACGGATACGCAAAGAACCCGTCACCAATGAAGTGAGGATGGTATCTGTCGATGTCACAGGAAGTGAGAACGCTGATTTAGTAACTGTGAACAATAGGGCAGTCGGCTGACGGTCATACCGCCCACTGCAGGCGCCTAGAAATTTCGTCCGATAGCCGTTGTTGCGCC
The DNA here is from genome assembly GCA_019447015.1 of Hymenochirus boettgeri. NCBI lineage: Eukaryota > Metazoa > Chordata > Amphibia > Anura > Pipidae > Hymenochirus > Hymenochirus boettgeri. The sequence goes on from JAACNH010001168.1 coordinate 74,048, forward strand.
TGGCTATATGCGCGCGTCGACAGCGCTTATGTAGGATTTGCAGATCTAGTATTCTCGAGGCCAGGTTACGGAGAGAATAAGTATTCACCTCCCTGTGAATAAAGAAAACGAATTGCACATGCTTATTTTGGGGGTTTTACCGGGAGTTTTCAGGTCCTTTAACATTTAAAGTCATTATTCTAAACATTATAGCTTACGGGATCGTGGGCAAGTGACATGTCAATAGCCTTCTCTTCCTAATGGACCTTAGACCCTTAAACATTTAAAGTCAGTATATTCTAACATCATAGCTTACGGGATCGTGGGCATCAAGGCATTGTCATAGCCTTCTTTTCTAATGACACTTAGACCCTAAACATTTAAAGTCATTATTCTAACCATATAGCTTACGGGATCGTGGGCAAGGGGCATTGTCATAGCCTTCTCTTTACTATGGACCATTAGACCCCTAACATTTAAAGTCATTATTCTAACCATATAGCTTAGGGATCGTGGGCAAGGGGCATTGTCAATAGCCTTCTTTTCTAATGGACTTAGACCATTAACATTTAAAGTCATTATTCTAACCATTATAGCTTACGGGATCGTGGGTAAGTGGCATGTCAATAGCCTTTCTTCCTAATGGACCTTACCCTTAACATTTCAATGTCTATATCCTATACCATTATGCTTAAGGATCGTGGGCTGTGGCATTGTCAATAGCCTTCTCTTCCTAATGGACCTTAGACCCATAACATTTAAAGTCATTATGTCTAACCATTATAAGCTTACGGTCGTGGGCAAGTGGCATTGTCACTGCCTTCCTTCCTAATGACCTTAGACACTTAACATTTAAAGTCATTCATTATAACCATTATAGCTTACGGATCGTGGGCAAGGGCATTGTCAATAGCCTTCTCTTCCTAATGGACCTTAGACCCTTAACATTTAAAGTCATATTCTAACCCATTATAGATTAAGGATCGTGGGCAAGTGCATTGTCAATAGCCTTCTCTTCCAATGGACCGTTAGGACCCTTAACATTTAAAGTCATTATTCTTACCATCATAGCTACGGGAACGTGGGAAGTGCATGTCAATAGCTTTCTTCCTAATGGACCTTAGACCATTAAACATTTAAAGTCATTATTCTAACCATTATAGCTTACGGGATGGATTGTGGGCCAGTGACTTGTCAATGGCCTTCTCTTCCTAATGGACTAGACCCTAACATTTAAAGTATTATTCTAACCATATAGCTTACGGGATCGTGGGCATGGGCATTGTCAATAGCCTCTCTTCCTAATGGACCTTAGACCCCTAACATTTAAAGTCTTATTCTAACCATTATAGCTACGGGATCGTGGGCAAGTGGCATTGTCAATAGCCTTCTTCTCAGAATGGACCTTAGCCACTAACATTTAAAAGTCTATATTCTAACCATTATAGCTTACGGGATCGTGGGCAAGGGCATTGTCAATAGCCTTCTCTTCCTAATGGACCTTGACACTAACCTTAAAGTCATTATTCTAACATCATAGCTTACGGGATCGCGGGGCAAGTGACTTGTCAATAGCCTCTCTTCCTAATGGACCTTAGATACCTAACATTTAAAGTCATTATTCTAACCATTATAGCTTACGGGATCGTGGGAATGTGGCATGTCACTAGCCTTCTCTTCCTAATGGACCTTAGCACCCTTAACATTTAAAGTCATATTCAACCATCATAGTTACGGGGAATCGTGGGCAGTGGACATTGTAATAGCTTCTCTTCCTAATGGACTTAAACAAACATTAAAGTCATTATTCTAACCATTATGCTTACGGGATCGGGGCATGTGAGCATTGTCAATAGCCTTCTCTTCTAATGGACCTTAGAACCAAACATTTAAAGTCATTATTCTAACCATCATAGCTTACGGGATTGTGGGCCAGTGCATTGTCAATAGCCTTCTCTTCCTAATGGACCTTAGACCCTAACATTTTAAAGTCATTATTCTAAAAACATATGCTTACGGGATGTGTGGAAGTGACCATTGTCAATAGCCTTCCTTCCTAAGGACCTTTAGACCCAACATAAAGTCATTATCAACCATATAGCTTACGGGTCGTGGGAGTAGTGACATTGTCAAAGCCTCTTTCATTAATGGACCTTAGACCCTAACATCTTTAAAGTCATTATTCTAACATTATAGCTTACGGGATGTGGGCAAGTGCATTGTCAATAGCCTTCCTTCTAATGGACTCTAGACCCTAACATTTAAAGTCATTATTCTAACCATCATAGCTTCGATGTGGGATGTGGACATTGTCAATAGCCTTCTCTTCCTAATGGACCTTAGACCCTTAACATATTTAAAGTCATTATTCAACATATAGCTTACGGGATCGTGGGGAAAGTGTGCATTGTCAATAGCCTTCTCTTCCTAATGGACCTTAGACCCTCTACATTTAAAGTCATTAATCTAATCCATTATAGCTTAGGGGCGGGGGAAGGCATTGTCAATAGACTTTTTTCCAAGGACCTTAGACCCTAACATTTAAGTCATTATCTAACCAAATCATAGCTTAAGGGATTTGTGGGCATGTGGCATTGTCCATAGCCTTCTCTTCTAATGGACCTTAGACCCTAAAATTTTTAAGTCATTATTCTAACCATCATAGTGTAGGGATCGTGGGCATAGTGGCATTGTCAATAGCCTTCTCTTAAGTGGCATTGTCATCTGGATTGTCTGAATCTCCCCCACTCCCTTTCCAGTGGAGCGGTCGCCCTCGAGATAAAGACTTCGGATTTGGCCTGATATACCATAGATACTTTCAATTTGTCTGAGTAGGACATGGAGAGAGAAAGAAGAGAAAATTGATGACCTTGGAAGACAAACATTTTGGTTTTGGTTGGACATTTTAGAAACATTCCTGTTCTGTCCCAAATGAGAGAAGAGAAAATAGAGAAAAGAAAGAAAAACCATCATATTTACAAAGCGATAGAATACTATCCATTACATAGCTACCTTGCTAAAGAGAGACCTGCTCGGGAAGGACTTATACTTCTGCTATCCTCTGTGGATTTACAAGCATCCACTGTAAGTAGCAAGTCTCGCCGATTGGGGAGGCAGTGTCTGCTTCGCCATCGACGCTCTCGCCCCCAGCGGGCCCCCGCTCCACCCACTTCGCGTAGAGAAACAAAGGGAGAAAGGAAGTATATAACATCTAATACTATATACCCAGTTCTCGACATCATGGTCAATCATTTGTAACCTGGCGACATTTAAGTCTCTTCCCTTCCTCTTTTGGAAATAAAACTTATTTCACATTATGACATAGCTCAGATCTTGGTACTGTTATGTCTAGAGCATTGCGTACTATATGATATGTAAGAACACTAAAAAAAATGGAAAGGAGGGACTTGACTTCATTTGGGTTACGAAGACATTGATATTTCTTTCCACCTGTAGTCGTTATATCAATTATCTGTCTTTTATATACATACTCATAAGAAGATTTCAGGTATAGAGGTTGAGAATTGAAGTTATATGAAAAAACATGTTTTTAACTGGGATATAGCAGATTCTTATCAGATACTGCATAGATGGTAGTGGTTAGATAATATTTCAGTAAATACAGTCCTATCTACAGTAGGTATTTATATTCATTGGAATCTACCTATCGGATTTTAACTATATTTCCTTCTAAAACATATTCAGAAACTTTTTCAGTGTCCTCTCTCCCATCTAGGCTAGTATACATTACCTTTAAAGACAGGGGCATTCAAGGTTCCCATTGCTGTTCTATATTGTCCCAACCATTGTATACTATATGGTATCTGGAAATACAGTGTGGAGGGGAGAATTTGGGGTCTAGGTTATACAGTCATGAGTGCCTTTCCCAAAATGTCAGTTCCCACTAAAACATGATTACACCCATTTTGTGACACTTTAGTATGTAATCATTGGGAGAGTGAATTGTAGGGTTAGGGTTAGTATGTATTCATTGGGAGAGTGAATTGTAGGGTTAGGGTTAGTATGTATTCATTGGGAGAGTGAATTGTAGAGTTAGGGTTAGTATGTATTCATTGAGAGAGTGAATTGTAGGGTTGAGAGAGTAAAGGTTTAGAGATTGTAGGAGAGAGCTGTATCTTTTACTGGAGTTAGAAGGAAATTTTTATCAGAATGCCCAGAGGTAGAAATTAGTGATCCCTCTGTGTTGGCACTAGTAGGTTCCCCATTTCCATCTACAGTATATGTATTAAAGGGCATGTCCAGCCCCAAACTATAATTTAACCCACCACTGGCCCCACCATGTAGTGTAATAAAATCCTTACCTCACATCCCAGCTCCAAATGGTTCTCCTGTAGTCCCCCCCCAAGTCCCAAAAACTGCCCACCAGAAGGATAGCAGAGTCCATATAGGACTGTCTCCTGTCTCCCCTCTGAGAGAAGTGTGGCATGCGTACTGCAGCCCTTCTCCCCCTCCCTTTCTCTCCCGATTTTGTCTCCCTCCCCCTAGCATAGAAACCCTTTGGA
>JAACNH010001168.1:78729-95217 GCA_019447015.1 Hymenochirus boettgeri
TGTAGGGTTAGGGTTAGTATGTATTCATTGGGAGAGTGAATTGTAGGGTTAGGGTTAGTATGTATTCATTGGGAGAGTGAATTGTAGGGTTAGGGTTAGTATGTATTCATTGGGAGAGTGAATTGTAGGGTTAGGGTTAGTATGTATTCAATGGGAGAGTGAATTGTAGGGTTAGGGTTAGTATGTATTCATTGGGAGAGTGAATTGTAGGGTTGAGAGAGTGAAGGTTTAGAGATTGTAGGAGAGAGCTGTATCTTTTACTGGAGTTAGAAGGAAATTCTTATCAGAATGCCCAGAGGTAGAAATTAGTGATCCCTCTGTGTTGGCACTAGTAGGTTTCCCCATTTCCATCTACAGTATATGTATTAAAGGGCATGTCCAGCCCCAAACTATAATTTAACCCACCACTGGCCCCACCATGTAGTGTAATAAAATCCTTACCTTACATCCCAGCTCCAAATGGTTCTGCTGTAGTCCCCCCCCAAGTCCCAAAAACTGCCCACCAGAAGGATAGCAGAGTCCATATAGGACTGTCTCCTGTCTCCCCTCCGGGAGAATTGTGGCATGCGTACTGCAGCCCTTCTCCCCCTCCCTCTCTCTCCCGATTTTGTCTCCCTCCCCCTAGCATAGAAACCCTTTGGAGGAGACCCCCACCCGCATTAGATAGAAGATAACATTAATTCACTATATGTACACAGTAGTAGGGATATACATAATCCAACTATAATGTACAGTAGGGATTACAGTAATCACTATAATGTACAAGTAGGGATACATTAGAAAATCACACTATAATGTCAGTAGGGTGATAACATGAATCATATATAATGTTACAGTAGGGGGTACGGTGACATGAATCACATAATGTACCAGTAGGGGGTTACATGAATCACAATAATGTACAGGAGGGGTGGGGTATCTACAGAATCATATAATGTACTAGTGAGGGATTACATGAATCACTATAATGTACCAGTAGGGGATTACCATGAATCACTATAATGTACAGAGGTTACTATGAATCACTATAATGTACAGTAGGGGGTTACATGAATCACTATAATGTACAGTAGGGGGTACATTAATCACTATAAGGTTACAGTAGGGGGTTAAATTAATACTATATTACAGTAGGGGCTTAAATAATCACTATAATGTACAGTAGGGATCCTGAATCACTATAATGTAACAATAGGGATACATTAATCACTATAAGTTTACAGTAGGGGGTACATGAATCACTATTAATGTACAGTAGGGGGTACTGAATCACTATAAGTACAGTAGGGGGTACATTGAATCATATAAATGTACAGTAGGATAATTAATCACTATTAATGGTACAATGTTAGGTGGTAACATGAATCACTAGAATAATGTACAGTTGTACTAGGAGACATAATAGTGAGAATTCCACTATAATGTACAGTAGGGGTACATGAATCACTATAAGTACAGTAGGGGGTAACAGAATCACACTATAAGTACAGTAGGGGGGTACATGAATCACTATAATGTACCAGTAGGGGATACATAATCACTATAATTGTAACAGTAGGGGATACATGAATCACTATAATGTACAGTAGGGGTACATGAATCACTATAATGTACAGTAGGGGGTACATGAATCACTATAATGTACAGTAGGGGATACATCATTCACTACTGGTACCGCCCACACCACGAGTTCACTCCCAGGCTCAGTAACAGTAACTTGCATCGTTGCATCCCCCCATTGGGTAAACATGGACCTGCTCCATCGCCGCTAGAACAACCCCCTGATATGGACTTACCCCATTACACGTGCGGTGGGTAGAAAATAAACGGGAAGCGCTAGTACAGGAGAAGGGCGGGGACTTGGGTAGTGGCGGGTTGGGGGTTCGAAAGGGGCGGGGACATAGTGAAGAGGGATTTGGGGCTCAAAAGGGGCGGGGCCATGGTAGGGCGGGGTTCAAGAAAGGGGCGGAGTCAGTAGGAGGGGCGGGTCAAAAGAAAGAGGTAGGAAATGAGGGAGAGGAAGAAAAAATTGATCGGAAAGTTTTCGGGTGGATCGAGTGATTAGATGGGCCCTGGGCCCACTTAATAAGATCTAAGGTTCCGTGTCTTCACACCATCACAGAAATGGGATGGCGTCTCAACTGATAGGACGGTGATGGAGGGAACTGCATGTCAAGCAACACAAGTCGGAAAGGTCAGGGATCACTATAAACATAGAGGTTACACCCAATATCCATAATAATTCACCCCTATATATTACATATGGTACTACCTACCACCTCTATATATTACATATGGTACTACCTACCACCCCTATATATTACATATGGTACCACCTACCACCCCTAATATTACATATGGTACTACCTACCACCCCTATATATTACAATGAGAACTACTACCCACCCCTATATATTACATATGGTACAACTACCCAACACCTAATATTACAATGGTACTACCTACCACCTCTATATTACATATCGGTACACCTGTCCCACCTCCTATATATTACATATGGACCACCGACCACCCCTATATATTACTATGGACCACTCCCACCCCTATATATTCTAGTAGGTACCACCCCCACCCCTATAAATTACATATGGTACCTACATACACCTCTATATATTTACATTATGTGTTACCACCTACCGCACCCTATACATTGAACAGGTATGGGACTACCTTATCCACCCTTTATATTACATAGGTATACCTACTCTACCTCTGTAAATGTAAGATGCAATATGGGTACTAGATAATCCCCTCCCACCCCTATATATACTTATCGCTGATCACCACCGTTTTCCCACCTCTATATATTACATATGGTACCACCTACCACCTCTATATATTACATATGGTACCAACCTCCCACCCTATATATTAAATGGTACTACCTACCACTCTATAGCTTTACATATGGTACCACCTCCCACCCCTTATATATTACTTATGGTACCACCTACCACCCCGATATTTTACTTATGGTACCACCTACCACCTTTATATATTACATATTGGTACCACCTACCACCTCTATATATGATGACATTATGGTCAACTCCACCCCTATATATTACATATGGTCCTACAACCACCTCATATATATACATATTTGGTACCACCTCCCACCTATATATTACTTATGGTACCATATCCAGTGTAAGCCACGTATGTCCATAATATTGATTAAAACTATGGTACCCACCGGGGACACAGCCCTGACTCATATACCATATATGGTACTACCTACCACCCTATATATACATCTGGTACTACTAACCACTTCTTATATATTAATTGGTACCACCTAACCACCCCTTATATTACTTATGGTACCACTAACACCTCTATTATTATTACATATGGTACCACCAGTATATGACCAAGTCTATTGCTTAACCTATATTCCAAACATACTTGATTAGGTAATTAGTGTCCCACCGCGGCGACAACAGTCATAATGTAATTACTTACATATGGGATACCTACCCTACCTCCATTAGGTATTACAGATGGTTACCACCTCCCCACCCCTATATATAATTTGGTACTACAATAACACCTCTATATATTTACATATGACCACATCACCTCTTATATTACATATGGTACACCTACCACCCTATATATTACTTATTGGTTACTACCTACCACTCTATATATTACATATTGGTACACCTAACCACCTCTATATATACATATGGTACAACTACCACCGCCTATATATTACTATGGTACCACCTACCACCACTATATATACTATGGTACCCACCTATCCACCCTATATATTAAATTGGTACCACCTACCACCACCATATATTTACTTATGGTACAACTACCACCCCTATATATTACATTATGTACCACTAACCACCACTCTCTTATTATTACATATGGTACCACTCCCACCCCTATCCTATATATTACATATGGTACCACCTACCACCCCTATATATTACTTATGGTACCACCTACCACACCTATATATTACATATGGTACCACCTCACACCCCTATCCTATATATTTAAATATGGTACCACCTCCACCCTATATATTACTTATGGTAACACCTACCACCCTATAGTACATATGGTACAACCTCCCACCCCTATCCTATATATTACATATGGTACCACCTACCACCCCTATATATTACTTATGGTACCACCTACCACCCCTATATATTACATATGGTACACCTCCCACCCCTATCCTTAATTACTTATGGTACACCTACCACCCATTATATAGTACATATGGTACCACCTCCCACCCCTAGATATTAAATATGGTACCACCTCCCAGTCCTATATATTACTTATGGTTACCACCCGCCCAGTCTATATATACGTATGGTACACCTCCCCCAGTCCTAATTAAGTACATATGGTAACCACCTCCCACCCCTATAATTACATATGGTAACCACATCCCACCCCTATCATTTATTATATTACATATGGACCACCACCCAGTCTATATACTAAATGGTTACCAATCCCAGTCCTATTATACTAACATATGGTACCACCTCCCACCCCTATAGATTACATATGGGTACACCTCCCACCCCTATATATTACATATGTCCACCACCCACCCATATATATTTAAACAGGGTACCACCTCCACCCTTTAGGTATACATACGGTACCAACCTCCCCACCCTTATATACTAATATGGTACCACTCCCACCCCTATATATTACAATTGGTACCACCTCCCACCCCTATATATTACATATGGTACACCTCCCACCCCCTATATACTACATATCAAGGTACCACCTCCCACCCCAGATATTGCACATGGTACCACCTCCCAACCCTTATATATTAACCATATGGTACCCACCTCCACCCCTATATACTACATATGGTATCACCTTCCACCCTTATATATTACACATATTACCACCTCCCACCCTTATATATTACATTATGGGTTACCACCTACCACCCCTATATACTACATCATGGTATCACATTCCACCCTTATATATTACACATATTACCACTCCCACCCTATATATTACATATGGTACCACCTCCCACCCCTATATACTAAATATGGTACCACCTTCCACCCCTATTATTACATATGGTCAACACTCCCACCCCTATCATACTATGGTACCACCTTTACACCCTATATATTATTACATATGGTACCACCCCACCACCCCTATATATGTTCATATGGTACCACCTTCCACAATTATATATCACATGGTACCACCTCCCACCCTTATATGTTACATATGGTACCACCTCCACCCCTATATAAACTACATATGGTACCACCTTTCCACCCCTATATATTACCATATGGTACCACCTCCCCACCCCTATATATTTCATTATTGGTACCACCTTCCACCCTTAATATACATATGTACCACCTCCCACCCCTTTATACTACATATGGTACCCCTTCCCACCCCTTAGATATTACTATGGGACCACCTCCCACCCCTATATATTCATATGGTACCACCTTCCACCCTTATATATTACATTGTTACCACCTCCCACCCCTATTACTAACATATGGTACCACATCCCACCCCTATATATTACTTATTGGTAACCTCCCACCCCTTATTATTACATATGGTACCACCTCCCACCCCTATTATACCTATGGTTTACCCCTCCCACCCTACCCTTTTAACTAAATATCGGCACCACCTCCAACCATATATATTACATATGGTACCACCTCCCACCTTATATATTACATATGGTACCACCTCCCACCTATCCTATTTATTACCATATGGTACCAAATCCCACTCCTATATACTACTATGGTACCACCTCCCACCCCTTATATATTACATATGGTACCACCTCCCACCCATATCCTACATATTACATAATGGTACCACCTCCCACACCTAATATAACATATGGGCTACCACCTTCCACCCTTATTATCCATTACATATGGTACCACCTTCCACGCTTATATATTACATATGGTACCACCTTCCACCCTTATATATTACATATGGTACCATCCTATCAACCCCTATTTTACTAAAATATCGGTACTGACACACTCCTACCCTTAATACACATATGGTACCACCTCTCACCCCTTATATATTACATATGGTACCACCCCCCCCCACCCTTCTCTATGCTAAACATATGTGTGTATATTTGGTAACCCACCTTTCCAACCCAACCCCATATATATTACATATAACCCCCGGTACCACCCACCCAACCCCTTCTATATTACACCTATACCCAGATATGGTACCAACCCCCACCCTTCTATATTCACAATATAGGTACCAACACTCACGCATCCCACCCCCTTTATACTTACATCATTATAGTTGTGACACACTGTACACCATGTACACCCACTGACACTATATACATGAAGTCATATGGTACCACCTCCCACCCTTATATATTACATATGGACCACCATCCCACCATTTTCATATTACATATGGTGCCACCCCCCACCCTTATATCATCACATATGGTACCACCCCCCAACCCTTATATATAACAGATGGTACCACTTTCCAACCCTTATATATTACAACATGGTATACCTACACCCTATATATTACTTATGGTACACTCCCACCCCTATATCTTAATTATGGTACCACCTCCACCCTTATATATTACATATGGTACCACCTCCCACCCCTATAAATTACATATGGTACCACCTCCCACCCCCACCCCTATAAATACATATGGTACCCACCTCCCACCCCTATAAATTACAATGGTACCACCTCCCACCCCTATCGTATTACATATGGTACCACCTCCCACCACTATTTACTACATATGGTACCACCTCCTACCCTTATATACTACATATGGTACACCTTCACTGTCCTATATATTACATATGTGGTCCACCCCCCCTTCTATGCTACATATGGTACCACCTCACCCTATAGATTACATATGGGTACCACCCCAACCCTTCTAATTAAATATGGTACCAACCCAACCCTTCTATATTACATATGGTACCACCTCCCACCCTATATACTACACATTTGTACCACCTCCCACCCTATTATATATTACCATATGGTTTACCCCTCCCACCCTTTCATATATTACATATGGGTACCACCTCCCACCCTTTTATATTCATATGTGTGCCAACCCCCACCCTTCTACATAATATGGTACCACCTCCCACCCTTATATATAAATATGGTACCAATTTCCAACCCTTATATATTACACATGGTACTACTACACCTATAGTGATTAATGGACACTAGATATTACTTATGGTACCACTCCCCACCCTCATATACATATGGGTACCACCTCCCACCATTACTATTACATTATGGACCACCTCTACACCCTATAATCAGCACCACTATGGTACCACACCTTACCGGCACTATTAAATTTACATATGGTACCACCTCCCACCCTTATATATTACATATGGTACACCTCCCACCCCTAATATTACCATATCGGTCAACCTTACAACCCAGATAGTAACATACACCTACCAACCCTTATATATTACATATGGTACCACCTACCACCCTATATATTGCATGTGGTACCACCTACCACCCATAAAGTTACATGCCCCTACCACCCTATATATTACATTTGGTACCATCTACCACCCCTATATATTACATATGGTACTGCCTACCACCCCTATATATTACATATGGTAACACCGACCACCCCATATAAATTGAATGTGATACCACCTACCACAACCATAAAGTATACATAAGCCCTCCCACAACCATATAGTCACATATGGCTACCACCTACCACACATACAGTATACATAGCACCTCCCACCCTTTATGTACAGAGATTAAATACCATAGATTAATACATAGAACATAGTATTGGAGGTCGTATAAAGACATACGTCCATCTAGTCCAACCTTTATACCCTACCAATAAGTTCTGTTATACGTATTAGTAACAAGTATGGAGGTTATCTAAAGACATACGTCATCTAGTCCAACCTTATACCCTACCATAATGTCTGTAGAACAGGTCATAGTAACATGTATTGGAGGTCGTATAAAGACAACGTCATCTACTCCGACCATACTTTATGAAGCTGTACCCAAAGTGTTACTGTTTTAACAAGTTGCAATAGTATTGGCGAGGTTGTACAATAAGACATACGATAAATGTCACCATATAGGCCAAACCTTTTGGTTAACACACTTCGTTAAGAATTGATTGTAGTAACTAGATTGAAACATCCCGGTAATGATAGATATATGGATAGGTTGCAGTATTAAAGACATCCGTCCATTCTAGTCCAACCTTATACCCCTACATCATTATAGTGATTAGTTGCGGACCCCCTACTATAACAGTACATGGTATGTAAACATAGTATTGGAGGTTGTATAAAGACATCGTCCATTTAGTCCAACTTTATACCCTACCCTAATGTCTGTATAACAGTAACATAAGTAACATGTATTGGAGGTTGTAAAGACATAACGTCATCTAACTCCGACCCTTTATACCCACCCATAAGTCTGTTATAAACAGTACATAGTAACTAGAAGTGGAAGGTTGTATAAAGGACATACGTCCATAGAGTCAAACCTTATACCCTACCCATAATGTCTGTTAAAAACAGTTACATAGTAACATAGTATTGGAGGTTTGTATAACGACATACGTCCGTCTCTAGTCCAACCTTTATACCTACCCTAATGTCTGTATTACAAGTACATAGTAAACATAGGATGGGAGGTTGTTTAAAAGACATACGTCCGTCTAGTCCAACTTTATACCCTACCCATAATGTCTGTAGTAACAGTACATAGTGAACCATAGTTTGGAGGTTGTATAAAGAATACGTCCATCTAGTCCAACCTATCCACATAACCTACCCACTAATGTCGTATAACAGTTACATAGTAACATAGTATTATATGGTAGGGTAGATATAAAATAAGAGCATTGTCCACACGCACCACCGCTCACTACAATGCCTTTTATAACCCCTACCCTCATAGGTCTGTTATACACAGTCACATAAGTAACATAGTATTGGAGGTGGTTAAAGACATACGTCATCCAGTCCCAATCCTTTATACCCTACCGTAATGTTACGTGTATTTTAGAACAGTCACATAGTAATCATATTACTGGAGGTTGTATATAAAGACATACGTCCATCTAGTCCAACCTTTATACCCTCCCATAAGGTCCGCTATAACAGTCAAATGTATGTAACAGTAGTGTATTAGGTAGATTGTGAATGTACACAGCACCATTAACGTTCCATCCAGTACCGAACCTTACACCTACCCATAAATGTCAGCTTCAGAACAGTAATAGTGTTACACAATAATGTATACGGTTAAACATAGATTAATGACGTACGGTATTGTATTAAAGACATACGTCCATCCAGTCCAAACCTTTATACCCTACCATTAAGTCTGGATAACGTTACACGGTAAATAGTATTGGAGGTTGATAAAGACATACGTCATCGAGTCCAAAACCTTTTTAACCCTACCCATAATGTCTGTATAACAGTTACACAGTAACATAGTATTTGGGAGGTTGTATTAAAGACATACGTCCATCTAGTCACCAACCTTTAGTACCCTACCCATAATTGTTGTATAAACAGTTACATTAGATACACCTAGTATTGGAGGTTGGATAAAGACATCGCCATATGTCAACCTTATACCCCTACCCATACTGTCTGTATAACAGTTACATAGTAACATTAGTATTGGAGGATTGTATAAAGACATACGTCCATTAGAGTACAACCTTTATACCCTACCCAGAAGTCGATTATATAGTGAATAATGTACCCCCATACTTTATCTTTCTTCATCTGTACATTCTTTTTTTTTTATTTTTTTTATAGTGATTCTAATGTACCCCCACTGTAATTCCTCATCGCTGCTTAAATGTATACGCCTACTTTTATATGCTTTATTGTTTTATTGTACATTACCTCAATTTATAAGTGAATATAATGTATTCCCCTACTGACATATACTTATGGACTGAATAATCCTTGTCCTTGTGTACCCCCTACTGTACATTATAGTGAGTTAATTGTACCCCCACTGAACATCTAATAGTGATAATGTATCCCCTACTGTTACATTATAGGATTAATGACCCCCTCTGTAAATTTATATAGTGATAATGTACCTCTACTGTACATTATAGTGATTAATGTATCCCCTAATGTACATTATAGTGATTAATGTCCCCCCTACTGTACATTTTATAGTGATTAATGTATTCCCTTATGTACATTATAGTGAATAATGTATCCTATAGTGTTACGGTTATAGTTATTAATGTATCTCTACTGTAGCATTACAGTGAATAATGTACCCCCTACTGATACATTATAGTGATTAATGCAGTCTTTACTGTAATTATAGTGATTAATGTATCACCCTACTGTACATTATAGTGATAATGTATCCCCTAGTGTACATAATAGTGAATCATGTATACCTCTAATGTACATTTTTAAAACTTTTAATAATGTATCCCCTAATGACATTATAGTGAATAATGTATCCCTACTGTACATATAGTGAATAGTTATCCCCTACTGTACATTATAGTGAATAATGTCTCCACTATGTACATTATAGTGATTAATGTATCCGTCTACTGAAGCATTATAGTGATTAAGTATCTTTACTGTACATTATAGATGATAAATGTACCCCCTCTACTTACATTATAGTGAATATTGTATCCCTAGGTACATTATAGTGATTAATGTAACCCACTACTGTACATTATAGTGAATAATGTATCCCCTACTGGTATTATACATATTATAGTGAAATGTATCCCCTACTGACATGAGGAGGAATAAGTATACCCTAATGTACATCGTGAATAGGTAATCTCTACTGTACTTATAGTGAATCATGATCCCCTACTGTACATTATAGGTGAATAATGTATCCCCTACTGTACATTCTAGTGAATAATGTATACCCTACTGTAAGTCATTATAGGGATTAATGATATCTTCACTACATTATAGTGAATAATGTACCCCCCCTACTGTACATTATAGTGAATAAGTTACCCCCTACTGCCTACATTATTAGGTGAATATTGTATCCCTCTACTGTACATTATGGAGGACTATTGTATCCACATACTGTTACATTATAGTGAGTAATGTTTTTTTTAAATTTTTTTTTTTATTTTTTTTTATACCCTACTGACATTATAGTGATTTAATGTACCCCCTACTGTACATTATAGTGAATAATGTATCCCCTACTGTCCAGTTATAGTGAATAATGTATCCCCTAATGTTACATTAAGGAATAAGTTCCTATATGTACATGGTTTTCTTTTTTTTTTTAGTGAATAATGTTACCCTAATGTACATTATAGTGAATAATGTACCCATACTGTACATTTGATAGTGATTAATGTACCCCCTACTGTTAATATAGTGAATATGTATCCCTTTCTGTAAACATTATCGGTGATTTTAATGCATCCCCCTCTACTGTACATTATGAGTGATTATATGTTTATCCCCTACTGATACAATTATAGGATAATGTTTCCTTGCTTTGGTATAATCTGTTGTATTCAATTAGATCACTGGACTTGAAATGTAGTTCTTGAAAGACGGGTTTCGTCGTCATAAACCGACACTGGCTTTCTCAATTTTTTTTCAGAATGACTTGTACAAGAATCTGTCGGCAATTATGTAGACCTGGAAAATCCCAAATTAGCGATATCACAGCCAGGTGTTAAGGGCGTGATGGATAGTGGCTAAGAGGTGTGTATAGGGAAGGGGAGAGGCATGGTAAGTAAACATAGGGCACTTCTGTGACTAATAGTAATGTGGTTGGGCTGGGAGCGTACCATTATCTACACTGAGGGACGGGGGCATGTGGCATTGTCAAGCCTTCTTCATAATGGACCTTAGGACCCATAAACATTTAAAGTCATTATTTCTAACATCATAGCTTACGGTCGTGGGTCAGTGGCATGTCAATAGCCTTCTCTTCTATGGCCTTGAACCCCATACCATTAAAGTCAGTTTCTACCATATAGCTTATGGGATCGGGGACGTGGCAATTGTCAATAGCCTTCTCTTCTAATGGACCTTAGACCCATAACATTTAAAGTCATTATTCTAACCCTTATAGCTTACGGGATGTGGGCAGTGGCAATTGTCAATAGCCTTCCTTCTAATGGACCTTAGACCCTAACATTTAAAGTCCTTATTCTAAACCATTATAGCTTACGGGATCGGGGGTAAGTGACTTGCCAATAGCCTTCTCTTCCTAATGGACCTTAGACCCATAAACATTAAAGTCTTATTCTACCATCTTAGATTAGGATCGTGGTAAGTGGCATTTCAATAGCCTTCTCTTCTAATGGAACTTGACCCAAACATTAAAAGTCATTATTATAACCATTACTTCGCTTACGGGCATTGTGGGCATGTGGCATTCAAAGCCTTCTCTCCTAAGGACCTTAACCCTAACATTTAAAGTCATTATTCTAACCATCATCGCTTACGGGGTTGTGGGCAATGAATTTCAATAGCCTTCTCTTCCTAATGGACCTTCGACCCTTACATTTTAAAGTCATTATTCTACCATTATAGCGTACGGGATTGTGGGACATGTGACATTGTCAATAGCCTTCTCTTCCTAATGGAACCTTGACCCCTAACATTTAAAAGTCATTATTCTAACCCGTCATAGCTTACAGGATCGTGGGCAACGGACATTGTCAATAGCCTTTCTCTTCCTAATGGAACCTTGACCTCTTAACATTTAAAAGGTCATTATTCTAACCATATAGCTTAGGGATCGTGGGCATGTGGCATTTGTCAATAGCCTTTCTGCCTAATGGACTGAGACCTAACAATTTAAAGTCTTATTCCTAACCATCATAGCTACGGGATTGTGGTAGTGGCAGTTGTCATTGGATTGTCTGAATATCCCACCAATCCCTTTACAGTGGAGCGGTCGCCCTCGAGGATAAAGACTTCGGATTTGGCCTGATATACCATAGATACGTTCAATGTCTGAGTAGGACAGGAGAGAGGAAAGAAGAGAAAATGATGACCTTGGAAGACAAACATTTTGTTTTTGTTGGACATTTAGAAACATTCCTGTTCTGTCCCCAAATGGAGAGAAGAGAAAATAGAGAAAAGAAAGAAAAACCATCATAATTTACAAAGCGATAGAATACTATCAATTACATAGCTATTGTAAGAGAGACCTGCTCGGGAAGGACTTCTTACTTCTGCATCCTCTGTGATTTACAAGATCAAGTAAGTAGCACGTCTCGCGATTGGGGAGGCAGGTCTGCTTCGCCATCGACGCTCTCCCCCCAGCGAGGCCCCCGCTCCACCACTTCAGCGTAGAGAGAGAACACAGGGAGAAAGGAAGTATATAACATCTAATAACTATATACCCGTTCTCGACCTCATGGTTTCAATCATGTAACCTGGCGACATTTAAGTCTTTACCTTCCTCTTTGCGAAAAAAAACTTATTTCACATTATGACATAGCTCAGATCTTTGGTTACTGTTATGTCTAGAGCGTTGCGACTATATGATATGTAGAACCACTAAAAAAAAGGAAAGGGAGGGACTTGACTTCATTTGGGTTACGAAGAATTGATATTTCTTTCCACGTCGTCGTTATATCCAATTATCTGTCTTTTTATATACATACTATAAAAGATTTCAGGTATAGAGGTTGAGAAATTGAAGTTATATGAAAAAACATGTTTTAAATGGGATATAGCAGATTCTTATCAGATACTGCATTAGATGGTAGTGGTTAGATAATAGGTAGTAATACAGTCTATATACAGTAGGTATTTATATTCATGGAATCTACCTATCGGATTTTAAACTATATTTCCCCCCCCCCCATTCTAAAACATATTCAGAACTTTCAGTGTCCTCTCTCCCTCTAGGCTAGTATACATTACCTTAACAGACAGGGCATTAAGGATCCCTATTGCTGTTCTATATTGCCCTACATTGTATACTGTATGGTATTGGAAATTACAGTGTGGGGGGAGAAATTTGGGGTCTAGGTTATACAGGTCATGAGTGCCTTGTACCAAAATTCAGTTCCCACTAAAACCTGATTACACCCATTTTGTGACACTTTAGGAGGTAATTATGGGAGAGTGAAGTAGGGTTAGGTTAGTATGTATTCATTGGGACGAGTGATGTAGGGTTAGGGTTAGTATGTATTATTGGGAGAGTGCATGTAGGTAGGGTTAGTATGTATTCATTGGGAGAGTGAAATTGTAGGGTTAGGGTAGTATGTTTCATTGGGAGAAGTGAATTGTAGGGTTAGGTTAGTATGTATTAATTGGAGAGTGAAATGTAGGGTTAGGGTTAGTAGATTCCTTCGGAGAGGGAATGGAGGTTAGGGTTAGTATGTATTCATTGGAGAGTGGAAAGGTGTAGGGTTAGGGTAGATGTATTCATGGAGAGTGAATTTGTAGGGTTTAGGGTTGTATGTAGTCATTGGGAGAGTGAATGTAGGGTTAAGTTAGTCTTATTCATTGGGAGAGGGAATTAGGGTTAGGGAGTATGTATTCATTGGGAGAGTGAATGTAGGGTTAGGTTAGTATGTATTCATTGGGAGGTGAATTGTAGGGTTAGGGTTAGTATGATTCTTGGGAGAGTGAATTGTAGGGTTAGGGTGTATGTAGTCATTGGGAGGAGTGAATTGTAGAGTTAGGGTTAGTATGTATTCATTGGGAGAGTGAAGTGTAGGGTTAGGGTTAGTACGGTATTCCAATGGGAGAGTGAATGTAGGGGTTAGGGTTAGTTGTTTCATGGGAGAGTGAATGTAGGGGTGAGAGAGTGAAGGTTTAGAATTGTAGAGAGCTGTATTTTTAATGAGGTTAGAAGGAAATTATTATCGAATGCCCAGAGGTGAAATTAGGGATCCCTCTGTGTTTGGCACTAGTAGGTTTCCATTTCCATCTACAGTATATGATTAAAGGTGGTCCAGCCCCAAACATATAATTTAACCCACCACTGGCCCCACCATGTAGTGTAATTAAAATCTTACCTATCCCAGCTCCAAAAATGGTTGGGCGTAGTCCCCCCCAAGTCCCAAAAAATGCCCACAGAAGGATAGCAGAGTCCATATAGGACTGTACTCCTGTCTCCCCTCCGGAGAATTGTGGCATGCGTACTTTGCAGCCCTGCTTCCCCCTCCCTCTCTCTCCCCCGATTCTCTCCCGATTTTGTCTCCCTCCCCCTAGCATAGAAACCCTTTGGAGATAATGTACTGCTCCCAGCCCCAACCACATTACTATTATTCACAGAAAGTGCCCTGATGTTTACTTACCATGCCTCTCCCCTTCCTATAACACCTCTTAGCCACTATCCAATCACGCCCTTAACACCTGGCTGTGATATGCTAATTGGGATTTTCCAGGGTACATAATTGCCACAGATTCTTGTACAAGTCATTCTGAATTGAGAAAGCCAGTCGGATGACTAGCGAAACGTCTTCAAGAACTACATTTCAAGTCCAGTTGATCTAATTGAATACAACAGATATACAGAAGAGGATACATTAATCACTATAATGTACAGTAGGGGATACATTAATCACTATAATGTACAGTAGGGGGTACATTAATCACGATAATGTACAGAAGGGGATACATTATTCACTATAATGTACAGTAGGGGGTACATTAATCACTATAATGTACAGTAGGGGTACATTATTCACTATAATGTACAGTAGGGGTACATTATTCACTATAATGTACAGTAGAGGATACATTATTCACTATAATGTACAGTAGGGGATACATTATTCACTATAATGGACAGTAGGGGATACATTATTCACTATAATGTACAGTAGGGGGTACATTAATCACTATAATGTACAGTAGGGGTACATTAATCACTATAATGTACAGTAGGGGATACAATAGTCACTATAATGTACAGTAGGGGATACAATATTCACTATAATGTACAGTAGGGGGTACATTATTCACTATAATGTACAGTAGGGGGTACATTATTCACTATAATGTACAGTAGAAGATACATTAATCACTATAATGTACAGTAGGGGATACATTATTCACTATAATGTACAGTAGGGGATACATTATTCACTATAATGTACAGTAGGGGATACATTAATCACTATAATGTACAGTAGGGGATACATTAATCACGATAATGTACAGAAGGGGATACATTATTCACTATAATGTACAGTAGGGGATACATTATTCACTATAATGTACAGTAGGGGATACATTATTCACTATAATGTACAGTAGAGGATACATTATTCACTATTATGTACAGTAGGGGATACATTAATCACTATAATGTACAGTAGGGGGTACATTAATCACTATAATGTACAGTAGAAGATACATTAATCACTATAATGTACAGTAGGGGGTACAT